>PISX010012721.1:0-59590 GCA_004024625.1 Mellivora capensis
CCATAAGTGACTCTTAATCTCACAAAACAAACTGAGGGTTGCTGGGGGGAGGGGGTCGGGAAAGGTGGGTGGGGTAATGGACATTGGGGAGGGTATGTGCTATGGTTAGTGCTGTGAAGTGTGTAAACCTGGCGATTCACAGACATGTACCCCTGGGGATAAAAATATGTTTATAAAAAATAAAAATTAAAAAAAATAAATAAAAATAACACTTTATTACCAATGAAAGTTCCTGAAAGAACAATCGTCATGGAAAGCTCCTAAATAAACTACTTTCATTATCAAAAAAAAAAAATGAAAATAAAAAAAAATAAAGAATGCAATTGCACATGCCATGATTTTTGAAAGAAAAATGAGCAAATCTGCATTTAAGTGAAAATATATTTATGCATTTTCATCCTAAAAAGTTGTAGTGATATCTATGATCCCATTGCTATAGCCTGCCAAGAGCTTCTTTTCTTTTGGGTTTAGTAATTTATAATACATAACCTTACCCAAGAAAACATAAAAGTTTTCAATGTATCAGCCAAAGCATGGACCTAATTTGGGGGTCAGAAATGCAAATATGTTCACAAACAAGGGAATAGCCTGAAACCTAAGTAGCTAAACTAGGCTGGGTGTAGATATTAGGGAGTAGTGGGGACTATGGTAAATTAGGGAGTGGAGAAGAGGCAGGGACTACTCAGCTTAGGTCAACAGCTGCCTGTGGAAAAGACAGCCTAAAATGACTCAGCTTCCTAATTTTGGAAATTGAATGAAAAGCTAGAAATCTACACTTTTATGTGGAGTTTGGTGACCTTAAACACTGTATAAACTAAATGAAATATGTCTGACCCAAAGAAAAAGAAGGCAGCGACCTTGTCTTAGAAACAGACTGTGTCTGAGAAACAAGGTATGTAAGGGTATTTTGGAGCAAAGGGTGACATGCTGAGGTTAGAGCTATGGAAAGACAACCTAGGAAGTGACAATGGGCTTGTCACAAGTGTCAGCACACCATTATCAAGCTTGAATTTTAAAGAAAACAGACTCAAGATTGCAGAAGATGTACATTTGTTCCTGCTAGAATTGTGTGGATAAATACACTTATAAACCAGTTAGGATATGAAGGGGTTGAGAATGAGCCTCAGCAAAATGTACTACTTTGGCATGTGGGCCCAAATCAAGGCCCAAAAGACTCAGGAAAAACTTTCACACCCCTTGAACTGCCTCTAAGAATTTAGATAGAGGGGCTGGTCCCAGAAGAGAGGTATCACCAGAAATAACACTAAAAAGCATGGGATAGGTGTGATAAGGGGGCTGTGGGCAGGGGGAGATCCACAGGGCCTATTGTTCAAATTCTTCTCCATGTTCCATTATCTCTGCATGTCACGACACTTATTTATTTACCAAATATTTGTTCCTAGCATCTTTCTGTGAATTGTGTTTCTTAGAAATCCCAAGCCCTTACCCTCTTCGCCATAGCTCAGGATGGTATAGAAACCTCACTTGCCTGACTTTCAGCTTCTCATGTCCTTATGAGGCTCCCATATGTACAAAATTAAATTTGTTTTTCTCCTATTAATCTGTCATATGTCAGCTTAATTAATAGACCAGCTAAAAGAATCTAGAAGGGTACAGAAAACTTCTTTCTCCCCTACAGGTGGCGAGATTTGAAAACTTCACATTTTGAAGTGAGATCAAATGAGAGAAATGACTCCATGCCAGGCAATGAAAAGATCCATTTGGTCTATGGGTCTTTTGAGAAATATCTCTGCAAACACTGTGTCTATCTGTCATAAAAGGGTTGTGTAATTAACATATGCAAAACACCACCACCATCCTGCTGGAAGCTAACTTCCCTCCCTGGAAATCCAGCCTCTATTTATTTACAACAAAATAAAGTGGACCCTTCTGGAAAGAAACACGGCTCCGTGGCGGCCCGAACACTGTCGCAGTGATGCTTTAAATCTTTTATATCTCCCATACCTCCAGGGGCTGGTGCTGGATGGTATTGAGCCAGGGCCCATAAATAATTTATGCTAAGTAGCAATTTAGTTGTTTGGCTTGAGGTAAAGAAATCCAAGAAATTCATAAATAAAGTTCCCATTTTTGCTTGTGTTCCAAAGTTAATTTATGTTACTCTGCAATTAACTAACATAAAGGTGAAAAAATATGACAAGCCTAAGGTACAAACTCATGCTCATAAATCTGCTCTATCTTAACTAGTGGTGGTTTGGTGATAGTTACCTAGTTTGCTTCATCTTGTGCTACTGAACAGAAACTTTTCCTTGATCTGATTCCCTGCTACCTTGTCGACCTGTAAAAGTACTACAATTGTTCTGAATGGACCCCTCAGTGAGTAGAGGAAGAAATGGAGATGGGATTTGGGATGGCTACAAATAGAGTTTCTGACACATCTGAAGTATTTTATTTCTTTAGGAAAAAAAAAAGGTGGAAGCAAATATGACAAATGCAAATAGTTGTTCATTGAAAGCAAAGAGTTAGAGAATTTGAGAACTGGCAACAGGATAGCGAGCCACTGCTGCCCTAGCAGGGGGCGGGGGGGGGGGCGTCAGGAGGAACAGAGAGCCTGGCAATTCTAAGATTCAGGAGGATGTAAAGAGCAAAAAGCAATTATGCAGACATGAGTGACATGGCCCTCAATCACCCACAGAATCTAGGAAGGCCCTAGGTTCCCACAGTAAAACATCAGCTGGCATCTTGAGCATATGGCTCTGCTTTCAGCCAACAATGAAGAATACCTTCTTTTCAGGTTCTGACTGGCAACCTCAGGCTGCAATTCTCTGCTATTTTTTTGCTCTCCAAATTCTGTCTGAGACAGCTGATATTTGTGATAATTTCTCTGTGACATGTGACCTATTCAACCCTGAAGAGCTTCCAAACTTTATTCACATAGTAAGACTGGAGAAAACTACATACTTAGATCCTATTTATTGTTCATTTATTCAAATATATTTATTAAATGCCTACCATGTGCCAGGGGGAAATGTGGTAGACAATGTAAACTCTAAGATGAATAAACATAATCCCTGTACTTATCAGTTTATGGATTAAGGGGGAAGAGAAGTTAGAGGAATAAACCAAGAGTTTTGATAAGTATGATAAGTGCTCTGATAAAGTATGCATGAGGTACCAGGGAAGCAGTGAGAGGCAGCACATAGACAAGTGGGAGAAGTGGGAACAAGGAAAGGTTCCCAGAGAAGGGAAAGCTTGAGATAGCCTTAAAGACTGAAGATGCCAATTTTGCCAGGTGTGTTCAAAAGCCTGGAGTAGGAGGGAAGCATGTCTCATTCAGAGACAAGTGTCTAATATGATTATACATAGAGTATGTCTAGTACAGTAGGAGGGGATGAGGTTAAGAGGTAGACATGAAAATATACAGTTAGCATACACTGCTTAAACTTCATGTCCAAGGCAGTAAAAGCCATGGAAATATTTTAAGCAAAAGAATAGTATAATCAGATCTGTGGGAATGAAAGATCATTCTACTAGTAAAATGATGAATGAATTGGATAAACAAATTACTCTCAAAGTTCAGGGCAGGAAGTGTTTTACCTCTAGTGACAAAGTAGTCTTCCTTCCTTCCTTTGAACAATGAAAAATGTGCAAACAGTGGTGTCTTTTTTCTTCTCTACTCTGGTTACTAACAGCCTGGAAGCAAGCTGTTTGGTCAGTTGCCACAGCCTCAAGTTTTGCTTTTCTTCTTTTTTACTTCTTTGATCTAATCTTTTGACACAATCTTTTTTCCTTTATCTTCTTATAACTGTGATATAATTTTAAGTCTCCTCAAATTTAATAGGATGTCAGTGAATCATTTTTAAATTAATACATATAGGTACCTTCTGGTTATATATAATGGTTTGAACTCCCTTCTGAAGCATTACTGAAAGTACAGAACAGGAATAAACACTAAACACATGGGTGAAAAAGATGACAGAAAGGAGATAACAGGAAATGACTAGATGTCAACACATTTTGGAAGATGGAAAGCAGATGGAAGAGCAGAGAATGACATAGCTGAGTGGGGGAAGGCGAGTCTTGAGCTAAAGATGGAAAATGTCTATGAGAAGCAAGAAGATTTTTTGCCACTTAACCCAGAAAATCTGAGGTTTTAGAGCTACCAGATCCTGTGGAAAAGTGAGAATAAGGGGATAGATAGAAATCTATATGAAGAATACCTAGACCTTAGGATTCCTGAGCAGCCAAACTCCTCTCCTACTTTACCAGAGCCTGGAAGTACATTATCTAGAGAAACTGTACCTCAGGTGGTCTGATGGTCTGAGATGGACTCAGAATTACCAAGTATAGAGGAAGGTGGGGATGAAACATCACATAGTAAACTCAAGGAGTACATGAAAATATACATCCCCACAGGTCAAGTCTCTAGCCATCTTCCATTCTGCTATTCTGTTAGCAACGAAGTGTATATAACTGTGTCATGAAGGGTTAAAACAATTTTCTCTGGAAGAGCCTGAGAATTAGCACCCTGAGAGAGGGGCTTACAGACACATATTTGGGGCTTCTACAGGAAAGAAAACTACTCACCAACTAATTACTCTACATTTAAAAAAGCCAGTTCACTTACACATCTAGAGTCTCTTATCAGGTTTTTGGGACACAAGTTTAAATATTTAAGGAAGCCAAGAATCATCAAATATTTGAGGAAGTCTCCAAAATGAAATAAAAGGACCAAACACAGAAATAGAAAAGAGGAATTCAAAAGAATCAGAGATAATATAAGAAGAAGAAAGAGTACTTTAAAATCAATAATTGATACACATAAATAAAAAAGAATAAACATGCATTAATGAACTAAGAATAAGGCATTATTCTTATAGGAAACTTCAAAGAATATGAGTGTGACCTGGAAATTAAATATATGGAAGAAATTAAAAATTCAGCTGGATGGATGGAAGATAACATCAAGAAAGTCTTGCAGAGAGTAAAATAAACAACCAAAGAAAAACAGTGCAATTGAAGAGGAACGATAAAGAAAAAAAATGTAAATAATCAACTTAGGAAGTCCAACATTGAAAACGAGAAGTTCCAGAATAAAGATGAAACAGAAGAAAAATACAAGAAAGTTTCCCTAAATGGAAAGACATGGACAGCATGATTAAAGGGACCCACTAAATACCCAGTTCTCTGAATCACAGAGAACCCAGACCATGGGACACCATCACAAAATTTCAAAAGAATGAGAATAAAGAAAAGACTCTAAAATCTTTTGCAGAGATAGAACTGTATTTACAAAGTATTTATAAAGTATCAGTCATCTGACTGACTTCTGACTTTCAGAATTGTCATTGGAAGCTAAAAGACATTGGAATATTGCCCTCAGAATTCGGAAGCAAATTATTTTCATTCCAGAATTTCATGGCCTGTTTTTAGAAAGGTATATAGATATAGAAAGGTATAAAGATAGAAGAAATAATTATCAGTATTATTCAGTTATCCATACCTTATAATATTAATCACTGTTAATATGTTAGCCTATTTCCTTCCAGGTTTTTTCCTTGAGGGTAGGGGGGAGTGAAAGTGGGGTAACAAATTTAAAATTTTTCCTCAATTGTTTGGTTTAAAAATTGGTGATGCTCATTAAAAAGTGATTGAACAATGCAGAAATATACCAAAAAGTAAATAAAAAGCAACTTCTTGATTCCAACTATCTAAAAATTACTGTCATTATTATTAGGTCAACACAATTGTAAATCTTCTTGTAATGGATATAAAAGATAATGATGGAGATGATAACTAGGTGATAGATAACATTGCTTTTTGTTAAAATGAGATCATATATAGATTATTTTTAATAACAAATATTAAATTTAATTATAATTTAATAATTTAAAAGAGAAAACGAAGCAAAACTAAAGGAATTGACGATTTTCAAATAAATGGTTTCTTGCTATAAGATTTAGAACCCTTTAAGCTTGAAAGGGCAGGGGTTGGGGGGTGGATCTGAAAAACAGTAAGAGTTGGTGTCATTAATGTCTTTATTATATTATGTCAATATTAGACAATATCAGTAGACTCTTGCTTAGAAATATGAGAATATCTCCCTTCACCATACTTTCCAATTATCTTTATACTACTAATTTTACATTGTTCTGATTAATAACATTAACATTTTGTTCTATAGAAATAATTCTCAGTTGTTTAGTCTTTAATTCTATATTTAAATAGATTCAAACGCCATCAGTCCTTTTTATCACAGCTTCTCAATTCCCATGTTATTTATTTTGATTTATCTCTTAATTAGTTAGAATTCATTTTCAAGCTTTTTTTTCATGAAGGATTCAAGAGTGCCATATTCCTTGAATATGAGTTCTTTCATGTTTAAGAATGTCTGTCTTTTGTCTTTTTCTCTATTGATGTCTTAGTTTTCTTTCATTCCTTAAAACTTTGTAGAAATAACTCCATCATCATTGGCATTAGATGTTTTTATGAATAAGTCTGAGATTTGGCTCCTTTGTAAGCCTTAGTGATTTGCTTTATCTACCTGTGTATCCAAAAAATATTTTTTTAATCCTTCAAGTTCAATACCTTAACTAGGATATGTATCCATGTTGAGTGTCCCGTATCAAAATTCTTGAAATATGCAAACCAAATGTTCATTTTTTTTATGAAAGAGAAATGTATTATATTCATTCATTCAGTAATATTTATTAAAAATCTATGTGCCAGGATGCCTGGGTGGCTCAGATGGTTAAACATCTGCCTTCAGCTCAGGTCATGATCTCTGTGTCTGGGATTGAGCCCTGTATCTGACTCCCTGCTCAGTGGGGAGGGAGTCTGCTTCTCCCTCTCCCTCTGCTTCTCCCCTTATTCGTGCTTGCTTGCTCTGTCTCTCTCCATCTCTCTCATGTATAAATAAAATCTTAAAAAAAAAAAATCTATGGCAGGCAGTAGACTCTTGGATATATCTGAACAAACCAAACCAAAAAACCCAGTGGAGCCTTTTGAGGGTAGGACTAGGTGGGAGAGAAGAAGTAAACAGGAATCATAATAAAGAAGCCAACCACACAGTAACATAGTATCATAGAGGTGACAATTTCTATTCAAAAAGGGAGAACTAGAGTCCTCTAAGAAAAAGTGGGGGCAGGGGATGGGAGTGTGGAAAGATCAAATTTCAGTTTTAAACAATGCAGTCATGGAATGCCTCATAAGGAGTTATTTGAGCCATCAGTTGAAAGAATGGGTTTGCAGATCTCCAGGGGAAGAGTCTTAGAGCCAGAGGGAACAGCCAATGCAAAGGTCAGAGCTCACCAGGTGCATGTGCGCAACAGTAAATGGTAAGGAAGCCAGTGTGGCTGGAGTAGAAAGAGGGAAGCAAAGATGTGGTATGTGCTAAGATCAGGGAGGTAATGGTGGGCTAGATTTTCACAGTTTTTTGGCCATTGAAAGGCTTTTATTGTGAGTTTCATGATTTTAACCAAGGAATGGCAGGATCTAACATTTTAAAAGCATTACTTTGGCTATTTTGTTGAGAGCAGGGTATAGCTGGACAAGGATAAAAGCAAAGAGACCAATTAGAAGGCTATTGCAATAATTCAGGCAAGAGAGTTTTATGATGTAGTTGTGCTTTTTCTTAGGTATCAGGGAAAAAAATTCTGTGAAAAAGTTTAAATCTGTCATCGAAACACAGAAATATATTTGATTTTTTTTAACTGGCGCACATGTTCCGTTGCTAAAAATATAAAAATAATAATAATTTTAAAAAGATAGATGAAAAAGAGCCTCACTGTGAAGCTTATTTTATGTGGGAAGCCATCCAGTGAGATAAATCAGATAACTTGAGTCAGCCCTACACTGAAATCTCAAAGAGCACATGAAGATAAATTTAATGCCGCAAAGTACATAGTCACTCACTAGGTGCAGGGAATATTGGAAGAAATTTTTTCTTTTTCTTTTATTGTATTATAATAGTGGGAATTTTTCCTATAGGATTTTATCATCTCCAATCAAGTGTCAGCTATCATTTCTCCAGACTAAAGTCCTTTTTGATTCTTTCAGACTTTCTTGGGCAAATGCCATTGAGGTTAAAGGAATTTTCCTACATCTAGTTTGACCATTATGCTCAGAACTTGTTGTACATTCATTATTATTTGATCAGATATATCTGATCTGGAATTTCCCCACTGTCTTCTTACTAAGACCACTGCTACCCCCTCTTCAAGGGATCCCATGACATACAGTGGCTACTTACTTAACATCTTGGGCAAAGCTGAAACCCATGGTCCACAGAGAGATAAGAAGACTGTCAAATTTATACTCTTCGATAGCTCAATGGAAGAAATAGACAATTCCTCCTCGCCAAAGGAGCCAGGAGTCACCAGAGTAAACAGAAATCTTAGAGGTTCCCAGCTGGTCTATTACCTATCCACCAATGCACACTTGCTTTGCCTCAAAAGTTACTCTAACTTACCTTCAAAGCCAAACATGTAATTTCATTTCCACTGCCTTCTCCCACCTTCTCCCCTAAGACACAATTCAGTGCTACTTATTAATAGCTAAAGAAGTGAAATAAATTATTTTTCTGTCACCAGAGGGAGACTGGTATTTTCTCCTTCTGGTAACAGAAAAATATGACACCTTTAAGAACCTAGTGGAGGAACGGGATGCCTGGGTGGCTCAGTTGGTTAAGCAGCTGCCTTCAGCTCAGGTCATGATCCCAGCGTCCTGGGATCGAGTCCCACATCGGGCTTCTTGCTCCGCAGGGAGCCTGCTTCTCCCTCTGCCTCTGCCTGCCACTCTGTCTGCCTATGCTCGCTCTCTCTCCCTCTCTCTCTGACAAATAAATAAATTAAAAGAAAAAAAAAAAAAGAACCTAGTGGAGGTACAATATTTAGTATTAGAGATTATACTCTTGTTAAGTGACCAGAAAAAAAAAAAAAACAAATTAACTAGGGCAATTAAAGTGTTGGAGAGTTGGAATAATCACTAGAAAAAGAAAGGACTGGAAAAACAGACACCCATAAAACCAATGTCACCATTTTCCTGGAGGGAAACACAATTAAATTCTACCCCTTGAGGACAAACAAGAGCTGTAGGCAGAAGTATTTGGGTAAGGTTGATCTAGAGATGCAGACATCTAAGGTTTCTTCCAAATGTAGGTTTGAGGTTTGGTTACTTTAATTATAATAATATAAAGAAAGAGGAGGAGTAAGAAGAAAAGGAGAAGAAGAAGGGAACCAGCAATGGCTTATATTAGTAATCAATTTGCGTATATTTTGGAAAAAAAAAAGGTCAAGTTGGCTCAGATAGGGACTGATATGTATATATTATATTCCTATATTACTCGTATTGCAACAAATCTGATTTTCAGCAGCCACTCGTTATGACTACACTCATTTCCAGAAGCACCTTACAGGGGACATTTCCACTCCCACACCAGATACAACACTGTTTGTGGAGAGGTATGTTATTACCTTCGGGCTGACCCACTGCCTAAGCTATGAAAATGCTTAGATATTAGCTTTATGTAAATGGAATGTAAAAATGATGGGGATACAAAATAAAAGCAACCAAGTATCATGGCTGCTAACTCCTGGTTTAGTGTTCCTGGAATGTGAGCTCTGATCTCACCTCTAATCTTACATCACTGGGTGAGTCCAGCATGGGATGTTTCCAGATTCCTTTACTTTCCTGGAAGCAACTTTCCAAAACAAATACAAAATGAATACAAAAATGAGAACCCATCACCGCTGCACACTCATACATCATGACCTATTGACTACAAACACTTGTTTAAATATAATTTCTAAAATATAACCTCCTAATATATGGACAAACATTATAAAGGGCCATTCTGTGTCCAGTTTATATAGATGAAAAAATAAAATAAAACTGGAAGCTCTTCTCTATAAATTAACTAAGCAGTCTTATGACCCTTTCAGATCACTTAACTAAATGCAATCCTGTCCTGACACCGTATAGTAAGTACCTCAGTAGCCTGAACTAGCCAGTCTCCCCTTAAAGGTAAATGCCAACACACCACATATTCACATTTGACCCGCTCTTTGCAAGTTTCCTCATACCCATGAAATGGCATCCGCTCATCACTGTCCTAATTGTCTGAAAGCATTTGTTAAAGCAAAGGGCCATACATGGTGCTCTCCCAGGTCCTGCGCAAAGCGAGGTGATATCCAATTTCCTGACCTCTGGAGGCCTTCAGACCAAGGCCAAGAATGCTAAAGCAGACAGATGTAAGGAGGCTCAGCTAGCTGAATAAGCTTTAAAGCATTGCATGAATTAAGTGAATGGATAAATGTGTAACGTTTTGCATAAGCAGAGGATAATTAAGTGAAAGAGAGGCAAGTAAGAGCCCCTGTGGTGTTCTGCACATTTTGACCAAGTGGAGATGTCAGATGAACAGGATGAGCAAACAAATAAAAAAATAACCAGATTTCACTTTTCAACGTTTTTGCCAGCTTCTGTGTTATATAGCACATAGTAATTGACAAGTGGAGGGATGGTTCAGAAATATATTCCATTCTTGAAAGAGAAAATAGAAGACGACTTTGGTTTTTAACTCAGTGAATAAATAAACCCTTGTAAACTTATAAAATTGTGCAGAACATTTGATTTAAACTAGCCTACAGTAAAGAAAGGCCTTGAAATGAGGCAGAGGGGTATGAGCTACTGAATTATACTAAGAAGCCAGTTTGAAAGGGACTTATTTAATGAAGCTTGTTTTAAATTGTCCATCTCTTGTAAGGATGTGTGCACGTCTTAGAGTCCTCCTGTGATCAGGTTTTGTTTTTGTGAACTTCGTGAATAGGATTTAAACTTCTTAGCTTTTTTTTTTTTTTTTCAAAAACTACAAACGCAATCAGTTTGAGTAGAATCCATTCAATTGGCCTCTGCTTTCTGAATGCAAGAAAGAAGCTACTTTTCCTCCCCTTCGTTTCATTCCAGCTGAGCACTGTGCAGCAAACATCTCATGCTGAAATCAGTGCCTTTTTAAAACATCAAGGGGCTTGAAAGCTCCGAACCTGTTCAGAGGTGAAGTGGCTCCAAGAGATGGGCTCAGACGCACCCTATTTGCACTTCCCTCCTCTGTAAAGGATCGCAGTCCTTTATCCGCTGGCCTCATTATGAAAGTTCTCTCGCTAGGAACGCAGGACCAGGGCAGGTCTGCTCTTTGGTATTGTAGTGGCTCTCTCTGTTTCGCTCACTGTAAAGAATCCTGGCCATTGGCTAAGGTCTACTGCGAGATCAAGAGAAACCTGGTTCTCTACAGTTGAGGAAGGGAGTTAATTGCTCTGCCCTCCCCAACTGCCCTTTACAATCTTGCCTGCATTCATATCAGCACTGGCTTCTTTCTTTTCTCTCCAAGGGTTATAACTATTGCAGAGGAAAGAAGGATCCTACCTCTGTAGAACCGCCGGGATGAGTTCAGAGAGCAGGAGAGTGAAAATCTCCCAGCCACTTTTTTCACCTCTCACAAAACAGAAATTGCAGAATCCTGACCATCCTTCTGCAGGGAGCCAAAGTCTTTAAGCATTGGCTTCTCCCCTTCTCAAGAGATAGAGTTAGTCCTTAAAGGAGCAGCTGTTCAGGATAAAAGAATAAAGTAAAAACATCCACGTATAATGTTGAAACATACCTTGCAATTAACTGCAACCCAAGTCAGGTGTGGGCTGACTGGTTAACTTCCTAATGAGATGCGTCCAAGGGTTTTATTCTTCTGCAAAGAAGCCTTAGTACTGGGTGCTTTATTCTTCTTTCCTGCAGTTTTCAGGGCAGTGACAGGACCCTTTCATCTCTGGATGAGGATGTAGTATGGGAATTCCTAGAGAAAAGTGCCTGATTTTTATAGGTTCTCTTGGCAGGCATTTTGGGGGGTTGTCCAAATCTCTATCAGTTTTTCGGCTTCCTATGGAAGGAGACACAGTAATTCTTGCAGGTAACTAAAGTACATTTTCTGCAAGAATGCCTGATAAGGCACCTCCTTTTCCTCCGTACCTAAATCTCACAGTAGTCTCTGACCCATCAGGATTTGTGCAGGCAGGATCTTCCACTCAGATTTGGGGTTTGGCTAATCATTGATAATGATGTGTTTCCCTTTAATTCTGTAGATACAAATTAGCATTGTTTTAAATCATCTCAGGAATTTTCATTCCCAAATATACTTGGTTTTTCCCTATTATCTTTATACAGCTTCAAATTTAACCCAACTCAATGAGAGCCAAAGCTAATTTTGCTGAAATTTTTAAGAAGAAGCCGCTTAAACACTTATGGGGTACCTCTTATATGCAGATATTTAAGGACTATGGAAGATTTCAAATATAAGTTTCTTCTCCCTTTGCTCAATATGGAAGTTTTGCTCATTTTAAGATTAGCGTTAATGTTTCGTTTCAAATACCTGAGACAATGAGTGGATTTTGTCTTTGGGGAAGAAAAGGAGACATTGTGAATGTTCAAGGATTAGACGTGATGTTCTCTGAGGAATCACCAATGCCAGGCTTCCAGAAGACTGTTTACCAGAATGCGTATTATCTCTCCACAATTAAGTGGCTTATCTTTCACTTCATCACATATTTAATGTCAAATATTAAATGTTTTCATTGCAAGTGGGTTTCTGCATTTAGGGGAGGAAAACACACTTGATAAGTTATACGAGTTGAAAGTTTATGTACGCTGAAAAAGGAATTAGGAGATCAAGGTTCTGCTCACAGTGAGGTGGGCATTCAGGAGCAGGGATCATCCCATTTTGTATTTCTATCAAGTCTCTTTCCTTTTCCTTGAAGTAAATGGAACATGATTTTCAAAACTGGATACAAGAGGGAAATGTTCTGGATTTGTCTTACGGTTTGAAAGAGAAAAACTAGTCGCTGTGGTGTAGCAAGGAGATCCTTGAGACTGATAGGCCAGAGCCAAACAGGATGGACATCATCACTCTCTTTGGTCGCTAAGGATGTAGTCCAAGATCTAATTCAAGCCCTTACAATGTCCAAATGCCTGCACATTGAATTGCATGCTGCATTCTTATAAGTAACCACTTTCTCAGATGCTGCTCTATGACAAACGGTCTTGGGTTCAGTAAAATTTTAAGAAGATATTTTCTTCATTTATTACCCCCAACACTTGAACCTCTTCATCTCCAGCTAAGAGGCCTTGAGTTAGTGTGTTAAGAAAAATATGCAACACTTCTCTGCACATCTCTGTGCTTTGGCATGCAGCCAACATTGACTTGTCACCTGGCATTGCACAAGCTTGGGTCAGAGCACCCAGGAGTCGGGAGGAAAGGAGGCCAGCTCCTCACACACCTGGTACTTGAGCTAAAAGGGCCCCCTTTTGTGTGAATTAGGTAATTGGGACAAGAGCTAGAGATGGCTCTCCTGTAGGCTCCTTCAAATGGACTTTCCTAAAACATTTCTAGTGGGGGAGAAACTGGTATGAAGGCAGCAGACTTAGGAAAATCCTTATTTGTTATCCACTCATTGCTTCAACCAATTTATTGAACCCTTACCTACTTAGTTCCGGCCACTGTGTGAGGCACTGGATAGGTAATTTTAAACAAATAAGGCAAGGTCTGTGCTCTCCTGTAGTTTATAATTTAGTAAATGAACAAATAAATACACAATTAAATACACTCTATAATTTCAAAATGTGGCCAGTGATAATAGAAAAGAATCAGGTGCCATGCAGGAGACTGCAGGGCGGACCTGATGTAAAGAATGGGAGAAGGCCATAATGGACGGGCTATCTACTTTAGTTACTAAAGTTGGGGTTCTAGAATTGGGGGTCTTCCCTCACAGTTACTTTGTAAGTAAGGCTATCTGTAGCATTTAAATAACCCAATGTTGCCCGCCTCTCCAATTTTACATCCTTTTCCCCTGTCTCAATGCACACCCTTAGAAACACTGAGTTTCCTGCCCCTTAGAGCACTTCAATAAACCTCTACTGCTTAACACCTGCCAGTCCCTCTTACTACGTCTTCCCTCCTTCTTCACTATAATGACTCCTCCTCTTCTATCACTCATGTGGGATGAGAATGGTTCTAGGAAATCTCCTTCTTCACTATAATGACTCCTCCCTTCTATCACTCATGTGGGATGAGAATGGTTCTAGGAAATCTCTGGTTCTTTTCTTTTCCCCATGCAGGGTCTCCTTGTGACTCAGTTCCAGGAGGCACAACTCCCATTTTTATTCCTGCATGTCACAGTGGTTGAATATCAGCAATTTCGTATGGTTCACTCAACCCATAAGCTTATGGGAGTGACTCGGCTCTGCAGTGCCCTCTACTCATATAGACTGTCCTGTGCCTGCCATTTCTGAAGTTGTGCAAGATGGCCGCTCTGCTCACCACATGGCCTGCCCTCTGCTTCTAGAGTACCCTATACTCACCTCTAAAATCCATTCTACCATTTTGAATAAAAGGATCTGCTCATAATCTTTCTATCCTCCTCAATAGTTTCATCTTGTACCCTTAATAATTAGCCCAGTGCATTTTTTTTATAACACGAAGAGCAACTAACATTTATTGAGACTTTACCAGTACCAGATACTTTAAATGTCTCAAATTCTCACAACAATGTTGACAGATAAATAATATTATCCAATGTTTACAATTGAGAAACTCAGACGTAAGTTAAGTAATTTATAGACCAAAAAATGGTAGGGCTCAGATTTGAGTGACAAGCTATCTGATTCTAGAACCCAAATTCTTTAAACCATGCCATGCTAGATTTCACTTTTTCACTTGCACATTCATTCATTCCTTCAACCAGTGTGTGTGTACACACACACATACACACACACCATGCTATGCCTTGTATTAGTGTCCTGAGTATGCCGGTCAATGACAAAACCTGACTTGACTTCAAGGAGCTTTCGGTCCAGCAGGAAAAGCAGATGCTGAACAAGTGATTACAAGGGAGATAAACCGGGATAAATGTTTACTGAAGTGAGCTGAATAGGACAGGAGATAGACATACAGATATCGCTCAAAAAAGAAACATGTTTATGTTGTTTCCTTTTCAAATATTAAAAATGCTCCCTGTATCCCTCATGCCACTACCTACTTTGTTCAGAACAGTTAGGTTGTAGCTAAGGTATAAGTATCCGGTATGATGGAGGCCGGTTCTACCATAGCAAGCCCCAGGAGCCACTTGACGGTTTCTTTTTAGCCTTTAGCTCTTTGCGACTGGGTAGCTGCGACCTGCCACAGAAAATAGATATGACCAATTCTGAAACAAATTCCTGCAGCTGGGCCATTGTAAGTGACAGACCCTAAGATGTGGATGGGACTCGGTTGCAGAGAGAGCCCCCTACCCTCAGATGGGGAAGCAGCTGACCAACCACTGATAATGAAGCAGCTGGTCAACACCACCCCATCAAAACTTGGGACTCGGGCTGAAACTCTAAGAATTTGGGCGGAAGAAAAATGTAGACAGTGTAATTATTTATGGAGATTAGAAATGGCGAAAAGGAGCGAAGAAATCCCGTATAACCCTAAAACAAAGCACAACGGAGAATGTCACTGGTTCAGAGATGTCCATTAGCCAATTTTAATTATACCTTTAGTCCTACTAATAGTGTTCCTAAAAAGCATATGCGTTTTATGTTTTCTTTGTTTTCCCTCAGTTCTCTGTCAACAGGCTGTGCAGACTGACTGGCACCGAGAGAAATACAGAGAATTTAACACAGATTGGTTCCTTACAGAATGAAACCATCAGAGAACAAGTAGGAATCTCAGAAGCAGAGAATCTGGAATCAGAAAAGACTTCTGAAATCCTCTGCCCCAGGGGTGCCTGGGTGGCTCAGTGGGTTAAAGCCTCTGCCTTCGGCTCAGGTCGTGACCCCAGGGTCCTGGGATTGAGTCCCACATCGGGCTCTCTGCTCTGTGGAGAGCCTGCTTCCTCCTCTCTCTCTGCCTGCCTCTCTGCCTACTTGTGATCTCTGTCTGTCAAATAAATAAATAAATAAATAAATAAATAAGAAATCCTCTGCCCCAGATCCCCAAACAGTGCAGGAAGTGCTTCTCGAAGATTCCTGTCCCGTCCCAGACTTGTGTTAAATACTTCCACAGACAGAGCCCTCATTAGCACACTGTAGCTCCTATTCTGGAAAGTCCTTTATGTGGAGACAAAACATGCCTCCCATGACCTCAACAAACAGCCTCATTTTCTGTCTTCAGAACAGTGTAATCCTGATTTCATACAGAAGTTCCTTGTTTATGTATTTTCTACTTTTTTTTTTTTAGGACTTCCGTATCTTCAGTGTAGATTTTTCTGAAATGGCTTAGAACCGTCAGACTGAACTTCATTGAGAATATGGATCCTGAGGGAGGGCCCCGGATAAAGCAGAAAGGAATGGGTCTCCAACACCGCTCCACAAGGAACTAGGATTCAAATATTCATTAGTTGATATGGATGATATCCTGTGGCACGGTTAATATATGCCTCTATTCAACAATAGCAGACTTAATGCAGTTACCTGGCAGCAAAGCATTTCCAAAAAAGCCAGCCTTTCTTCTCATTGACTATTGATGACTGCAGCCCAGGGGAAAGTAGTACATTCATAAACATCAATCAGGGCAGGAAAGGCGCCTTGGAGTCTCTTTGAAACGAGATAACATATATGAAAGCTCTTTGTCAACTGTAAAGCAGTATACAAATGTAAAGAATTTTTAGCATTGTTTTAAAAGGAAGTTGGAATAGAATTACTGTTGTTTGTTCTGTAGTTTGCTGTGTGGTGGCCTCCTTAATAGATACCTAACAAGAGAACTTTGCCTTCCTTTGCAGTTTCTCTGAGTAGATATTCAACAAAATTATTTTTAAATAGTAAGTCTCAGATATGTTGTTTTTCTATATAGAAACACAGGAAAACTTGTTTTTCTGTTTCCAAGTTTTTAAAAGCAATTTTTCTTTGGTGTTTCCTCAATGCACATTGTATTCTGAAATGATAGATTACAAAGACTGTTGCCTAGGACCGTGCGGTGTCATTCATCTGAAATAATAGGAACCCCGTTAAAAGATAAACAGAGGCATAGTAACATTTTTAAGAGGTTGGTTTTTTTTTTGAGCAATAATCAACTTGAATTGGGCAGCTTCCAATCTAGAAGTTAGAGAGGATTTTCAAAAAGGCATACAAAATGGAAGACTTTTATTGGCAGAAGGAAATGGGAAAAAGAAGTTATGCTATGCAAAAAAAAAAAAAAAAACCATTAGTTATTACAAGGTTACCTTCCCTCAGGGAGTGACAGGTTTTTATCAGGCAGATTACCTAAGTATTGTTGGATCAGGCAGTTTCTGATTGACTTGTTTAAGATTCCATTTCTGGGACAACCAAACTCTGATTTAGCCTTGGTATGGTGATGTGGGGCTTAGCACAAAGGACTCCGTCTTTGACTGGTTGACTTCTTTTTAATAACCCCTAATCCTATTAAAGACAGGGATCTACAATTTTTAGGGTGGCTGTTGCGTGCTGGAAATTGTTATGACTTTTATATCTATTATCTCAGTTAACCCTCAAAACCACACCAACCTGATTTACAGATGAGGAAAAATTTTAAAACTTTCCCGAGTTTACAAAGAAGTTGGCGGAACTCAGAATTCAAACCCAGTTGTCTCATGCCCAAATGTTTTGTTTCCATATAGCTAAAGAATCCCTATTTGAAATGTAAAGATCTCTATTTGAAATCACTATCGTTTCCACAATGGTTTTCATGTATTTCCACCAAAACAACGGATTTTGTATGTACTTTATGAATGTCTTTCTACTGACAAAACACTGTATGCTATTATCTAACCTTTTACCCACTTGATTAGGCCACATTTTATATTGGAGAAACTTAGAACTTCAGAAACCCCTCTTACCATTTTGTCATTGGTAGTCTTGCTTTTTTCTTTTTTAATTAAAATTTTAAAATCTGATATTATCCCACGTGTCAAAAGGACTAAGGATTACTTAAAAAAATTGAGGAAACATTTTTTTTAAACCTTTGAAAATGAATCCAGAGCACATTCTCTTTAAAGCTATGAGGTGGGTCTACGGCTTCCAAGAAAAGGGAGTGGACATACTTTTCTCTGTTCCTCCTACTAAGTACAATTAAAAACTCTGGAAATTATATATAAAACAAACATGAGAAGACAGAACTGCTAGCAGCCTCTGGCCATGTCAGTAGCTCACTTGGTTTTCATCTCGCTTCATATGTCCCAGGCTGGATGCTGAAGAACTCAGTAATCTGGAAATATCAGCAAGTGCAGACAGAAAGAAACTACAAAAAATACTTGAAATTTCTATCCAAAGGTCCAGGAAAGGGGAAGCCTAGCAAGACAGAAAGCATTCAGACCATAACTGCTCTGCTCCAGCCCAACACCAGAGAGAAAATTATGACTCTACTCCCATCCTCACTAATAAAGGCCCAATAAGGAATCTAGATGTGTACCTTCACCAGGTCATAATGAGACTCTGTTCATGGTATTAGTGAAAAACATGTGATGAGTCTGGAAATTCTGTTAAAAAATTCTAGGCCGTATAATAAAATCCCCCTCCCCAAAATTATATAAAAGTCATACACTTCAAAAAAGGAAGAAATACAACTCTCCCTACTTGTAGATTCCATGATTATCAATGTAGGAATCTCCAAGGAATCTAGGAATCTCCTAAGTAACAAAACAAAACAAAAACCTCTCAGAATTAATAAATGAGTTCAACAAGGCTGTAAAAAATAAGATAAACATATGAAAATCAATTATATTTCTATACACTATAACATGGACACCAAATTTAAAATATAATGCCATTTTCAATCACTCAAATAATGAAATACTTAGTTATAAATCCAACAAAGCACATGCAGGACTGTGTGCTAAAAACTACCACATGCTGATGAAGGACATCAAACAAAATCTAAATAAATGAAAAGACATACCGCATTAGATATAATATAGTGTATTAGAAGATATAATAGTGTAAAGGTGCTAATTCTCCCCAAATTGTATACAGATTTAATTTACTTCCTATCAGAATCCCAGGAAGATTTTTTTTTTTAGATATAGACAAGATTATACTAAAACTTTACATGGAAGAGCAAAGAAACTAGAGTAGTTACAGGAATCTGAAAAAGAATAGAGTAGGAAGAATCCATATACCTAGTTTCAAGACTCATTACATGGTTACAGTAATTAAGACACTGGTATTGGCAAAGGGATAGACACATAGATCAATAGAAAACCCAGAAACAGACTTCCCAAAATAGGCATAATTGATTTTTGACAAATATTCAATGGAGGAAAGATAGCCTTTTTAACAAATGGTGATGAAGTAATTGAGCACTATAGGCAAAAAACAAAACAAACAAAAAAAAGTGAACCTTCAACTAAATCTCACACCTTATATAAAATTAACTTATTTTTTTAGGGACACAAACTATAAGAGGATCTTAATCTCAGGAAACAAACTGAGGGTTGCTGGAGAGGAGGGGGAAGGTGGGAGCAATGGAGTGGCTGGGGGAGGACATTGGGGAGGGCATGTGCTATTGTGAGGGCTGTGAATTGTGTAAGACTAATGAATCACAGACCTGTACCCCTGAAACAAATACTACGTTACATGTTAATAAAAGAGAGAGAAAGAGAAATTAACTTAAAATGGATGATGGATTTAAATGTAAAACATAAACCTATAAAATTTCTATTAAAAATAGGAGGAAATTCTTCACAATATAGGACTAGGCAAAAGGTTATTAGACTTGATAAAGGAAAAAAAACCCACAATCCATAAAAGGGAAAACTGATGAATCAGACTTCACTAAAATTAAGAATTTTGCTCAAAGACCCTGCTAAGTAGATAACAAGACAAACTACAGATTGAGAAAAGTATTTGTAAACCACATATCCAAGAAAGGACAGTAGCTACAATATATAAAGAACTCTCAAAACCCAAGGCAATAAAACAAATAATCCAATTAGAAAATTGGCAGAAAACATGAAGAAACATTTCACTGAAGAGGGTACAAAGATGACAAATAAGCACATGAAACGATGTGCAACAATATTAGCCTTTATGGAAATTCAAATTAACCACATGAGATATCTCTACCTATCTATAAAAGTGGCTAAAATAAAAAATGTCAATAGCAAATGTTGACAAGGATTCAGGGAAACTGGCTCTCATACATGGCTGGTAGGAATTAAAAATGGTACAGACATTCTATAATTTGGTGGCAGAAAAATGGGTGTGGCTAGTAGAGCTACATAAAAGATCATTATGGTGATGGAACTAAATCTTTTTTTATTAATTATATTTATTAACATATAATGTATTATTTGCCCCAGGGGTACAACTTTGTGAAGCATCCGGCTTACACACTTCACAGCACTCACCATATCACATTAAATCTTTTTTTTAATTTAAATTTAATTGGCCAACATATGGTACATCATTAGTTTCAGATGTAGAGATGGAACTAAATCTTAACTCTATCTTACTATATCAATGTCAGTATCATGGTTGTGATATTATACTAGTTTTGCAAGATATTACCATATGGGGAAACTGAGTAAAGAATACACGCACATACATACCACAAAGAGGATCTCTGTGTTATTTCTTATAACTTTGTGTGAATTTACATTTATCTCAAAATAAAAATTTTAATTAAAAAGTGGCACAAGATCAGGTCATATTTTGGACTTAATATTGATATAATGATAGAAATATAGCTAAAATATTTCAACTCTCAGGTTGGTTTTAAAAGACATACAGCATTGTCAGCCTAGAATATAATGGATAGATAACTGAGTCAGAATATGAGACATTTATATCAGTAATAAAAATAATATATTGTCATTAAAATATATAGTTTCATTTAACCAACATTTATTAATAGCCATGTGCCTGTAAGCAGATAAACATGAACATGGTACAGCCCCTGGCTACTAGAAATTAAGTGCCAAATGGTGAGCAAAGAACATATCAAGGCATAGAGACTGCATATGTACTTTGGAGAACACTAGGATCATTAGCAATGTGCCATAACAGCTAGCATTTATTGAGCATTTACTTTGTAGGATGTATTATGCTACAATCTTTACATTCATTCTATCATTTAATCCTCAAAACAGCCCTGCAAGTATATTTTATTATCCAGTTTTGTAGACGGGGAAATAGAAGGCACAGAGGTTATGTGGCTCATCCAGCAAATGAGTGAAACACTCATTCAAATCTGGGTCTGACCTCAGAGAAGCCTGTGCCCTTGACCATAAAGCCATCCTGCCCCTCACAGAAGTCTCTTGCAGCATGTATCACTTGAGGCAGACAATCACAAGTCCACCTCCATAGCCTGAGTGTAGGGAAGACTGGAAAAAACTCAGGAAAAGATTTAAAGAGAAAGTGCAATTTGATTTGGGTCCTGAAGGGCAAGTAGGAGTTTAGATGGAGAAACAGATGAGGGCCTCCAGGTCTAAAGAATCAATATGTACAAGCCATCTAGTTCATGAAGGGAAGAGTAATGTGCTAAGAAAATAAAAAGGAAACTGGTCAAATTCAGGGCCTATTATGAGCAGACTTGTGTCCCCCCCCCCCCAAATTCGAATATCAAAGTCCTAATCCTAAACAACTCAGAATGTGACCTTAATTGGAAACTAAGACATTGCATACGTAATTGGTTGAGATGAAGTCATTAGGGTGGGCCCTAATCCAATATTACTGTATCCTTATATGAAGGGGAAATTTGGACAAAGAGATAGCCATGCGCACAGAGAGAACATCCTGTGAACATGAAGGCAGAGATTGGATGATGCTTGCACAAGCTATGGAACACCAAAGACAGCAAGCAAACCACCAGAAGCCGGGAGAGAAGCCTGGAACAGATTCTCAGCCTCGGGTTGGTTTATCTACCTGAAAAATGATTTATTTCTAGAACGACAATAGTAGCTAATGTTGTTGTTGTTGTTGTTGTTTTTAGGAGGTATTTCTCACTATCACCCTGTGATGACAGGATAAGACAGCTAGTGGAACAGGAGCCAACTCTGCTGACACCTTGATCTCAGACGTGTAGCTTCTAGAACCATGAGACAGTGAATTTTTGTCATTGAAGCCACCCTACCTTTGATATAAGTTATGGGAATACTAGCAAATTAATACAGGCCAAAGCATCTGGATCCCCCTAAATTATGGAAAGAGTGGAGGGTGTGGTCCAGATAAGTGATATGCTAGGCCAATTAGCACCAGATGGATAGAACTGTTAAATTTTCAGGTATTTTGCAAGCTGAGGATAAAACCATTATTTACATTATTCAAAACAAAATTATATGAACTTATAATTAAAGAAGCTATATAAAAGAGAGATAATCAATACTCAAAATTCATGATGGGTAATGTTACATTTTACTAGAATCTATGCTTTTGAGGCTACTTACATATCTGTCTGAGGGCAAACTGTATAATGTTGTGTAACTGCCCAATTTCTTGATCAGGGACATCAGGTTGATAGTTTGGAATCAGCCCTGGTGGGATACTTCACACCATGACATTCAAAAATGCTACAAATTTGGGCTTTGATACCCTGCAGAGCTGATTATTACACATTAACCAACCCACCACTTGGTCCAGAGATATTGGTGGCTTATCCAGTACCACACTGGCTTCCTTTGTTGACTCCAGAAATGCCTTCCTCGTCCCTCTCAGTGCCTGTTCTTCTGAAACCTCTGCCTCTGTCTGACCACTGGATGCCTGGCTTCAGTTTGCAGCTTCCCCAGCAAAGCCAGCTGTGCCCTGGGTGAGCCCCACAGCATTCTTCTTGGGATTCATTGTATGGATGGATAGGTGGATGGATGGATGGATGGATGGATGGACAGACGAATATGAATAAATCAATGAATAAAAGCTTAGAAGATTATTTTCAAACTATGATCATGCCACTGTTTAACTTCCACAATATATAATAAGGTGGAAAGGACACTGTCTATGACTCAGAAGTCCCACTTTGGTCCTGGGATTCTGAATGTAACTCCTCTGTATCCCAAATTACCTTCTGGTTAAAAGAGGCTCTTAATTCCCCGCCCCTGGCCCCCACTAGCCCCTTAGGATATTGTGAAGCTTAATCTTCATGAAGGCACTTTAGAAATAAGTGTTGCTATACAAACATATGGCAGGATTACTGTCATTATAGTAAACTTCAAATCCTTGAAGGCACAACTTGTGTTTACTCCCAAGAAACCAGATATATGGTTGTGATAACTTGCATTGGAAATTAGTGTAAAAATAGAAAGCACCATAATGGAAAATATTTATTGTATGCTTTTTTATGTACAGCTGATTCATTTTTTTAAACAGTGACTTAAAAATGATTGTAGGACACCGCTATGGATATAATTATTAAATAATAATGCAGATATAAGCTAACTGAAAAATAATTGTATAGTTGTAGCAGCATTGAAATGTAAACTCTTAGGTGCAGAGAACTAGCTTCGTGGTAATTATACTTGCCATTAAGTGATAACATCCAATTGGTATCTAATCTTCAGGCTACAAATAAGCGTGTAACACTGCAAATATACTCTAATTACATGGCTGTTTGTCCTCTGTAAAAGTAATAAGATGAACCACAAGCAGTGTTGCAAATTCCAATGAAGAATTTTATTCAGACTCTAATGAAAGATGCCAGGTGAAGCTTAGAGCTTAATACCCTCCTTATTTCTATCTTCAGTACCAATGATTTTACTACTTAGTTCCAGATGTCAAAGTTTGTATTTCAATATTATTATCATTATTTGACACTGTTGTTATTTAATGAGAACTGACCTAATATTCTACTGAAGCCTGCACAGATCTTACTTGAAAATTGAAGCAAAATATATAACATATTTGTCTGATAGAGTTCTAGTAAAAAGTGACTAATTTCTCCATCTTTAAAATCTTGAAAGTTAATGTTACCATCTCAAACCTTCTGCTTAAACATTTATCTAAATCCATAATTCTTCTTTCCTGTTAATTTTGGATTCAGGATAAAAGTACATCTTCTAACTGAACTTCTGTGTTCAAATATTCAATAACTGGTGCAGAATTTAGTAAATATTTTGAATAAATGAAGTTGAATAATAGTTTGTAAATCTCAACTTACTTCTTGCAAGTTATTGAAGTCAAATATGTTTGTTTAACTTTATCATTGAATTAATAAATCATTTTAGTGACTTTTGTACATGGATTATATATGCTATATTATGGAAATTTAGAACATTATGATTTATGTATCTTAATAGAAAACTTCTACTCTTATGACTTAAAGCAGGTATGTGCTTATATAATCCCCATCAAGTGAATTGGGAGGTAATAAAGAAAAAGTAACATTAAGACTTAAGACAAGAGTGGGGGAAAGGAATTAAGATGAGAGGTGGTCAGGGGAGCAGAGAAATAGCTTACAAATTTGATAATTTAGGCCTGTTTTGTATCTGCTTCCTTTGTGCTTTAGAAACAAAAAATTCTGACATCAGTAACTGTCATTCTATGCACATTTTATTTATCTACCTGAAAAATGATTTATTTCTAGAACGACAATAGTAGCTAATTTTTTTAAGGAGATATTTCTCACTATCACCCTGTCAAGACAGGATAAGACAGCTGGTGGAGCAGAGACTTGAACCCAGAGCCAGCCTGAGGGACCTCACTGCCTTTCAGGGGAAGATGCTGCTGGAGTTCACCCACAGCTCAAACTCTCTGCCTTTGCATGCATCTCTTCCAACTAGAACCACTGTCTCTTCCTGCCCAGTGACTCTAGCCCCACCACTTAGGACCTACTCAAGTTCCCCTGTTTCCACAATATTTTCATGGTGCCTGCCTCCTACGTCATACAGCATTAAAAGTCTATGCACACTGTGTGAGTCCTACTTAATTTGTCCTCTTCAGTTATCTACTTACTCCCTGAGGCAAGAATTTTTTTGTGATAAATCTCTTACCACTCTCTCTTCTCCATGCCCCCCCACCACAACACCTAAAATATACAGAAATAGGAAATAACTATTTCTTCATAGAATCTCTCTGAAGTTTTTTAAAGAGCTCAGAAAGAGTTGGTATACTTTCAGTATTTAAATACTATTGCTTTGTAGTCGTCAACGGGAGCAGATAAAATCTAGATGTTTTCTGTAGGACACACACTTGAAAAGCTAAAAAGTCGCTGATCGTGGGAATATGCATGTATTAAACAGTATGGCTGAAGAGGTGGCTCACTCAATCCTCAGACTTTTACTTCCCCAATGCCCAGCCTTTCCCAGAAGAAAAAAAGCTACTTGAATGTTCTGTCAGTTGTCCTGGCAGATCCTCCTCACCCTGGGTTCCTGAGACAAGGCAGGAGATGACTGCTCTGTTCCCAGGGGCACTGTGTAGTAAGGATGAAACCTTAATCAGACCACGTCCCACAGAGTAACCAGTCTTTGAGAAATCCATTGTTTTACATATCTTGTTCTGTTCCCTCTCACATCAGAGAGAGAGTCAAGGGACCTGGGACAGACTGTTGTAAAGGATCCCTTTTCCTAGTTAGTGACAGAGAGTAAATTTGAAAAAGGAAAGGATTTCTCATGGCATGGAACTTCCTTCAAGGTTTAAAAAGCAAAGACTAAGTAAAATAAAGTGCCTAGATTTGCTCTTGACATAAATATTCAAAACACTTAAAAAATGGCTTCCCTATCACTCTCTCTGTCTCTGTTTCTCTATTTGTGTCTCTGTCTCTCTCTGTCTCTCTCACGCATACATGCACCACATCCAAAAAAGATAGCCACCACTTACTGGATATTTTATTTGGTTAGCTGGCTGCTATGTATCTACATCTGAATTCTGCTTACAATAGAAATGTTAAATTTTGTCTCCTCACCACCTCCTGGGAATTACATTAGCTAATAGATTGTGCATTCACTGATTCCAGAATTTACTGATCCAAATTTTGGTCAGTGTTGTATTTGTCTCTTCCTTCTCTCTCACATTTATCATCATTTTCTGCTTGTATATCTGTCCATTTGTCTTTCTTTCCTTTAATTTCTGTTCCACGATCCCCAGATAGAAAATGAAATATTAGGTTTGTCAAGCGTATATCATTGTTTAAATGCCTGGAGATGATGGGTTAAGCAGACCAATCAATGAAACAAACCTCCAGTGCATTGCAGGGGCTGCAAGGGATGTTCCCTTTGGCTCTTTAAGACCTAACAAGTCAATAACCTATTAATATCATATTCTGCCAGTCACCTCTACACAATTCACATGTGAGTTTTTAAGATAAAACTTTATAGTTTTGTAGTGAATTAAATAGAAAAATGTTTGTGGCAAAATCCAAACTAAAAATAAGACTGTATACAGTTTGAAAAGGTAAAATGAAAATAATAATCACAATTATTATTCTAAGATACACAAGTATTTCAGGTGTATCATAAGTATCACAGATACATAAAATGCTCCAAGATTTTAAGCAATGAATCCAGACATGACCACAGGCAATGCCCTATGAGTTAAATGTCCAACACATCCTTGAACTTTGGGGAGTTTAAATTGAAAAGAGATGATCAGACAGACAAAAACATTTTTTAGTATATTTTTACCCATTTTATACAATGAAGGATCAAAATTTAGTGGTCTAAATATCAAAGGAAATACATCTGGAAAGCACTACCCATTATGTAGAAAGCAAAGCTATTTAATGGATGTATCTGGTAATCTTTGGTATGTATAAAGTCATGCATGCATTTATACATATATGGTATTAGGGATGATAATATCTGAGTTGAAAACTGACAACCTATTTTTGACGATTCACATTTTGAATGTTTGTTTCTGTTTATGAAGTAAAAAACAAATAAATAAATAAATAAAATACTGGAATATTTTAATGGAACCCAAGACTTCTCCAAGTGTTAACTCATTAATTCCAAAACAATTTTACATCATTCTTTTACACCCAACAGAAATCAATGAATCAATAAGTCCATTTCCTAGAAATAAAATTCTTCACTGTAGTATATCTAAAGATATCAAATGTGTTCTGGGACATCAGAAGAATTTAGAAGTCTTCAGCGGTATCCTTCCCCAAATTGAATTACTTCTAACATCATGGTTAAAGGCCCAGTTTTGGAGTCAGATGGATTTCATTTCAAATCCTGGCTCCATTACTTAGAAATTATGTGACCTCAGTTTTTTAATCTCCATATGTAAGATGGAGACATTAACCTCTACTTCAGTGGGTTTGGTGAAGATTAAATGAAATGTTGTATCTTAATGAATGCCGAGCACATTGCCTGGTACTGGGCACAGAGTAAGTATTTAACAAATGGAAGAGAATGGCATTCATTCAACTAACTACAGTCGTTCAAGGACTCTGGGCATAATATGTTCAGATATCCTTTCCCAAATATCATTCATATACCCTGTGCTCATCTACCTATCTTACTAATACTCTTTTGAGCTGAATATTATACAGTATTAACATGTTAATTAACATTAACCTTATTAAAGCAACTCTACAGTATTAACATGTTAATTAACCTTAACCTTATTAAAGCAACCCAGAACTGACTTTACTTTTCTTTTGGGTTGATATCAGCCCTATCAGGCTTGTAGTGATGAAAATGAAGCATCGTCATCTCCCATTGCCAGTGATAGCCAGGAGGCAAACAATAGGAATATGATTCATCTTTGGGGAAAGTACTGTGCCTGGAAAGAGAGAACATCGTGAGTACAGCCAACCAGATTACAAAACAGGTAAGTAGCCTTTCCACCCTACATACTATACTTAGACTTTCTCTCCTCAGTACTTCCAATCATTTTCACTCCTTCAACAAACACTTATTGTACCTCCTGTGTTAAATGCAATGAAATAGGCTTGAAAGTTAACGGTGAAAACCAGACCTTCCCTACACTCGCAAAGTTCTCAGCCTCCCATTCTCTAGCACACCACAGAGTCAAGATTTTTGAACCAAATAAGTTTCTATACAAGGGTTTCATCAGGTTTTGATTTAAAAAAAAAAAAAAAAGGAAGCTACTATCTTTTCTCTACTTTTTTCTTTTTTTAACTTAACTTCCTATTCCACCCATTGTTTTGATACAGTCACCCTGAGTTCCACTCTTTTTCACTCTATCTAAAATGTAGTCCTAGTTTTAGTTGGGTAGATTTTTAAAATCTTGATGCCTGGGTCCCCACCCAGATAAATTATGTCAGCATCCCAAGGAATGGGGCCCAAACATTCATTATGTTTAACTCCCCAGGTAATTCCAGTGCTCAGTCAAGGCTGAGATTCTCTGCTCCAAAGACCTTCTCTGCATGTACCCCTCCCCACCTTACCTCTCAACTGGCTTCTTCATTGCCTCACTCCTACTCATCTGGCAAGACACAGCTCAGCTCTTCTTTCTTCCTGAGAAGCCTTTCCTGATCCCAACCCACCTGGCATGGACTGGCATAGGGGCCTGCTTTGGTTTCCTATTGCTACACAACAATTTGTCACAGACTTCAAGGCTAAAAACAACACTCATGTATCAGATCATAGTTTCCCTAGGCCAGAAGTCCAAGCACGGGATGACATGGTTCTCTGATTAGGGGCTGCCCAAAGCTGCTGTCAAGCTGTCAATCAGTTGTATCCTCATATGGATTTTCTAGCAGAGTAAGATCCATGTCCAAGCTCCCTCAGCTTGTTGACAGAAATTATTTCTTCCATAGGTACTGTCACACCTCCAATGTCTCTGACTTCAGAAAGGGCCCAGTTCCTGCTGAAGGCTCACCTGATGAGGTAAGGCACACCTAGATAAGCTCTCCCTTGATTAATTCAAAGTCAGCTGAGTTGTAGCCTAGTTATGATGACGTTAGCGCATCATATACATGGGTTCTGTGTGCCAGAAGGTGGGAATGTGTGCCAGAAAGTGGGAAGCTAGAAGCCACCTTTGAATTTTGCCCACTGAGTGCCTCTCCTTTGGTTTCCAGAGTGCCTTTGCTTGCCATAGCTCTTCCCACATCCATTTATCTTACTCACCAAACACTGAAATCTTAAAAGGGCAAGACCCATGTCATATTCCTATTTGTCTTCCCAGCATATATCTCAAAGCCTGGGATAAGGCAGGTGTTAGCCAAGGTTTACCAAGTATGTGTGTATTGCATAAACATAAATTAGACCTTTTACATGTTAGAAAATAGAGCAAGCACAAATTTGGATAAAAGCTTGATCTAGGGTCTTAGGGAAGATGCAACTAATTCAAAAGTTAGGAAAGGACAACTTCAAAAGCAGCCTAAAAAACATAACAGTATTTTTTTCTTTGAAGATTTTTAATTAATTTCATTGTTTATTAAATCATTGTTGTCTCAAAATATCTATGAACTTTTTTTCATACTTCTTGCCTTTGAACCCAAAGAGCCATTTCCCGTTTTGTATCCTTATTTAATGGTTTAAGGTTTCAGCTTTCTCTCTGCAGGTCAACATGCTGAATGCATCATTTATCGGATATGGAAGATGAGTACAAATTGATAGTAATTAATTGATCTTTATGGTACAATCATAAAGTTATATGCGTAATGTGGATCCTCTGCCTTTAAGGTAAAGAATTGAGACTGACACTTATATTACACTTCCAGCACTCCCTGGCCTCTAGTTCTGGAGAACTCCCCTATATTGTCCTCAGTGTTCTCATCACTAAAATGGAGCTAGCGATACCTTTTGAAGGGGTATGGAAGGATTTGAGATAAGTTAGAAAGAGAATGACCTATGACACCGTTGAAAAAATTCCAAGAGCTCACCCTCTTCCCATCCCACCCAACACTGAGAGATTTCCTAGAGGGAAGGGAAAATGAATGACGTATTTACCTGTCTGCTTGGTAGAAGAAGGTCTCTTACATAAAATTTTCATTTTATGTAAATGAAGATAAAATTGTAAATTTGAAGCTTATTCTGAAATACATTGTCAACCAAGGGTTGAAAGCAGGAGAATGAAAAAGGGTCCCTAAAACTGCTTGACAGAAAGTTAAACAGGAGACACTATTCCCCATAATACTGCAATTAGAAAAATCTTTCTCTTCTGTAAGAAAGATCTAGACAAGCACTGCGCAATAGAAACAGAATGCAATCCATATATATATTCTTCAATTTTCTAGGAGCCACATTAAAAAGGGGAAAAAAGTGAAATTAATTTAAATAATGTATTTTATTTAACCCAGTATATCCAAAATCTTATTTCAATGTATAAGCAAAATTTAAAAAATATTAATGAGATATTTTTTAATGCCAAGTGTTCAAAATCTTACATGTATTTTTTACATTTATGGCACAACTCAATTCTAACTAGCCACAATTCATATGCTCAATAACCATGTGACATGTCTGTGTGTGTTTCTGTGTATATATTTATGACTATGTATTCCCATGCATATGTTTTAATGTAAAGACTCCCAAAGTGCAGGAAAAATGAAGGAGAGATTTTCCCTTCACAGATTTTTCCCTTCACACAAATTTCACCAAAATTCACTTTGGACCTTTCTGCTAGAATTGAGTACTCTATGAGACTTCTGTCTCAGGCAGGCATACCCTCACTGCACCCTGAACCTCAGTAGCAGAGGCCCCGGCAGTGCTAGGATGGTGGGGAAGGAAAAAGCAAGAAGCCACAGCTGGCTGCACGGGGCTCCCCTCCTTTTTCCTCCTATTTGTCATGGGAAGATCCTCAAAGAGGAGGCAGACACTTGGGCTATTTCTTTGTTATTATTGTTACTAAAAGATAATTAATTCGCTTTTTCAATGAAAGGAAAGGGATTGGTTAGATGGATGGGATAAAAATCTGTGATTCTGTTGAGCAATAAGCCAAAATTCTTACACTAACTCTTCTTAGCTGCAAGCTGAGACAGCTTTCTGGACAATGCCTGATTTGATAGAGCAGCCAAGTCTCTGTGAAGAATCCAGAGATATCAGGTGCTCTGGAAATCATCTCAGAGGTGGAGAAAGTACAGTATTTGTCCAAGTTTCCTGGTTAGCAATTTTTGAAACCTTCGGTGGTGCAGCAGGACCTTCCCACCCACCCCCACAGACCAACATATCACACACATGCCCCGTAAACAGAGACAGAGAAACCTTAACCACTGCGAATTAGGTAACTTAGTGAGTGTCTTGACTTTTTTAGGCTACTAGGTTTCTAATTCCTCAACTAGAGCAATGTTAATAACCCCCTAGTGATCCAATTAAAAAGAGGATGAATGCACTATGCAAAATCCAAGCCAAAAACAAAAAAAAAAGACAAAAAACACAAAAAACAAGCTTTTTTTTTTAGCCGTTGTGATCTGACCCTGTGGAAAATAGGCTACACCAAGTACCCATACAGTTTCAATCAGTACACCATCCTTGAAATCATTCTACATGATATTTGATAAATCATGTGCACGCATGAACACACACACTAACGTATAGATGTGTTCTGATGTGAAGATAAACTACTCATACTGATGGCTCGCGATGGGTGCAAATATCAGGGGAAAGAGGCACCAAGAGGCCAGGCGCCCTGCCCACATGTATATACCATGCTTTTCTTTTTCTTTTTCTTTTTTTTTAAAGATTTTATTTATTTATTTGACAGACAGAGATCACAAGGAGGCAGAGAGGCAGGCAGAGGGGGGCCGGGAAGCAGGCTCCCTGCGGAGCAGATAGCCTGATGTGGGGCTCTATCCCAGCACTCTGGGATCATGACCTGAGCTGAAGGCAGAGGCTTTAACCCACTGAGCCACCCAGGCACCCCATACCATGCCTTTCTTATTTGCGACTGCAGCTGCTAGTTTTTGATGCCTGAAAGAAAGGGAGAGACTACCCAGGACAGAGCTATCGCCAAACCTCCGCTTTAGGGCGTTTCCCTGTCAAAAATATATTTGGGAAGGAAATCCCTTTTGTATAACTTTTTGAGTAGAGCACTATTTTAAAGTATTAGTTATAATTAATGCACAAAGATTGTACCGTGGTAGACAGATGAAGTGAGATTGACATCACATCACTGGTAATCATATAATTGAAGTCTATCTAAGGAATTATGTTGCTGTATTAACTGAAAAAAAGGAAGAGGAAAAATCTGAGTTCCACTCTGAAACATTTAGGGATAAACATTTAGGGATAAATGTGAGGTTCCAATTCGCTGAATATATCTGTAGAGTATATTATAACACTAAAGTTGCTGGTTTAAATTGACTTCTTCCTGAAGATTGGGGTGTGTAAATTGCATGGAGATGGAGAAAGAGGTGTTGTTTCTCACCAAAAATGGAGCTCAATTTCAAAGAAACTAGTTTGTAACTTGAATTATTCTATCTAATACAAGTTACCACCACAAAAAGATAGTGTAAAGTGTGACAATTGCTGCTCATCTGTACCCTCTGTCCAAATATTTCTCAGATTCTTTGAGCTCGATATCTATTCTTGATCTGGTCTGTTTTCCTGTAAGAACTATGTTTCTTGTGCTTTTAAACACAAGGGTTAAAGACATCAAGAGTGTTTCCATGTCAGTGCATTTCACTGATTTTTAAAGTTCTACTTTACTTTTTTTCTAGTACAAGAAATAACCAAAATGTTAACCTATTTGTATAATGCATATTTAATGACTGTTAAGTCTGTTCACTTTATGAGTCCAAGTAAATATCTTTTGTGTACTAAGTGTGTGTGTGTGTGTGTGTGTGTGTGTGTGTGTGTGGAGAGAGAGAGAGAGAGAGAAGATAAATAGATGATAGATAGATAGATAGATAGATAGATACAGTTTTTGTGAAGGTCTTTATGGAGAACAATTTTGAAAATAAAAGAAACTAGAAATATTTAAAGGGCTGCTACTAAGAAATTATAGCATCTGATTTTAAGAATTACTGTGGCTTGATGAAAGAATAACCAGAGAAATTTTGAAAAATAAGAGAATAGTCTAATCTATTCTCCCAGCTATTGAAGCATATTATAAATCTACCATAATGAAAACAGCTTGGTATTCCAGTTGTTTGTTTCTGCCTTTGAATGCCTTTAATTTTTAATTGGGATTTCCATTCTTTGTTCCCCATGTCTATTGCCTCTCTCCCTCTCTGGTGGTTTTCATTTATTTGCTACAGCTTTCCCTCTTTGAAAGGAACTCTTTGGGGAGCCCACGACAAATAATGTAGGCTACTTCAGAGGTTGTGAAGCCTCAGTACCTTACCTTTTCCTGCCACCGTTGCAGAATTAACACTTTGCAATTCATAGGGTACGAGCAGTGTACCCCATGTTCCAAACACTGTACGCAAGTCAGCATGGAATATCAAGTGTTAGAGTAGCCGTTTATCAAGGCCACGAATGCCAGCCAGAAAACACGGTTCTTACATGATTCGGCGGCAACTCAATTAGATATCACCTATGGCAGAAGGCTGGTCATACTGTACTGTTCCCCAGAGCTAGTTAACGCTCCCTCACTTTGTGTAATTAAACCTGTTGTGTGCATCTCATTTAACCACTAAACCTGCATATAATGTGATCCAGTGGATTGACTTGGGAAGTACCAACAGCCCATAGTTTGTCAAAGATGTTTATTCCACACCCAACATTCTCCTCTCTGGGTCTATGCACAAGCTCTTTCCATATCTGGAATAAGGCCATTGTGACCCTCACCTTCTCTATCACCTCTTCCTTCATATTACCTACTCATTGCTTGGGTTTCTTTTAAATAATATGAAATTTACCCCATCCTGTAAGTGTATTTAATTTCACAGTCCTTCCTCAGTCTCAATGCAGACATGGTGTACTTGAAAGCCTTCTCCATCTCCCAAACATTATATTAATTGGTTATATAAATTGCCACTCTCTTAAACAGTGTCTTGTGCCTACCTGGATAATTCATTCTTGCCCATTAGGTCTCTGAGGCCACTCTATTCCTCAACATGGAAACAGCCTCACCTGTTGTGTTTTTTTCTGGAACATTCCTTTCCCCCATTTGTAAGTGTAGTCCCCTGGAAAACTTTAAGTTCTACCAGGGAAGGGATTGCACATATTCTCTTCACCACTATACCCATGGCGTTCAGCTTGAGACCTATCTTCTAGTAAGTTCTTGATCTATGCTCTGAGTGAATGAGTGAGTAATAAAGGTGGCAAGTGCAGGAGGGATTCAGAATAGAAAGTGGCTAGCCAGGGTAACCCTCTCCTGCCAAAGGAGCTGGCCATTGAGTTGCACTGTAAAAGATGTGATTAGAAGAGTGATTTCCAGACATTAAGACTTCATGGAACAATTTTTTTTTAATGGAGTCTTTCAGAATGTTGCCAACTCTTAATTTTTCCAAGGAATGCCATAAAAACCAAAAATAATTCCAGCAGAATAACCATCATTTTCTTTAGAATAATATATCTTAACACTAAAAATGTAAAAAAAAAAAAAAAACCCTCAAAATAAAGGACAGCTCTTTAAGCTGGTTGAATCTGGCCTTACGAGAAATAAATTGTGTGTGTGTGTGTGTGTGTGTGTGCGCGCGTGTGTGTGTGTGTTGACTCCCTTCAGAAAATTTCGGCATGGTCTAGTTCAAATCCATGGGCCAGTTCTTGGTAGCCACTGACCTGGATAAAAGGATGCAGAAGAGAGACCCAAGGACTCAGGAATGCTCCAGAACATTGATGAAACAATAGACAGCCCGAGTGCGCATTTCATGGAGGAGAGGAACTGTTTACTAGATAAACAGTAAAGACAAAATGCCTGAATGATTTAACAAAAGTGCTTCTTTCTGTTACACATGGGTCACACATAGAAATACCAGTGTTTCCAGTAGGAGAGGCCGACAGGAAAGGAGGAGGAAAAAACCACTACTGATTCTCAAGAACATACTGAATACCTACCAAGTGCCTGCACTAATGGGGGTTGGGGGAGCAGAGAGAAAGCAGGAGAAACACATGCTGTGCTTCCTTCAAGGAAGGACTGCGGGACAGGATGAAAACACTGAAATCCAGTGCCCTGAGTTCACCACCATCAGAGAGGCTAGAAGTAGACTCGGAATTTTTCAAGTTTATAATTACAGAGAAGAAAAGGAAGGCTACAAGAGCAAGTAAGGGTGACCCCAGTTCTCTGCTCCTCTCACACATACATTCCTGCCCTCAGCCAGGCACCCAGTGAGCTGGGGGTGGGGTGGGGTGGTGGTGGAGGCAGAGCTACCTGGGTAGGGAACACAAAAGACCTCCAGAGTAGACTGTTGCCCCTTTTTCTCTTCCTTCCTCCATTGCAAGCTCCGTAGAGTTACAGAGTATGGAATCCTCCGGGGCATCTTCACCTTCACTTAGACAGCTTAGCTAATCTCAACCCCATCCCAAAAACAAGACTGATTACCTTACCTCTTCATCATGACACAGAGAGGGAGAGGATAGTGGTTGCCACCAGTCCCATTTATTAAGAATTGGGGAAAATTGGTCTGAAGCAAGATTATTAACCCAACCTAAAATTAAGACTGAAATTCTAGTTGGTCAGCATAGACTCCTCAACTGAATACTGTCCACTATTAATTTTAGTACTCTGTGTAATTTGCCACATCTGGAATCTCCGCTTTGCAGAGAAATCTTTCTTTCCCTAGCAGGTCCATAATGTAGAAGAAGCATGTACCTCACTTAGCCCCCACCTTTTTTTTCTAAATCAATTATATCTTAAATGCACTTCTAGAGCTTTCTATTTATAGGTACTATTGGATATGAAAGGTAGTGATAAGTCATATTACTGTTCATTCATTTTCAAATCTGCTTGGTTGATTGTGGGGTTGTGTGTGATGTACAATGGGTTAGTCCCTGGAGCTCCTTCTGAGTCCACAGATATGGCTGTCAGGAAGCCCTGCTTCTGGGCCACTCACTGTGCATAGGTTACTCCAGAAACTTAAGTCCTTTTATAAAGCAGACTCTTTTGTGAATGTGGATTGCCATCCCTCAGTTCATTCTTTGCCTCTATTCAGAATTTAGAATACTGAGTGTTCTTCAACCAGTGTATACCTTTTCTACTTTGAGAATTAGAAGACTTGGTTTCTAATCTTCACTCCTCCACTCTCTTTGATATAGAAGTAGCCTCATTTCCAACTCAAGGCAATTAGGATGACTGCAAAGTACTTGGTCTTTCTTAGAAGGCATCATAAAAATACAAGTTCATGCTTACCCATTAATTTTTCTTCACTGGTTTCCTGAATCTGTGAAACCCTATTTGAATAATGTAAGCTTATATATTTTAGGTTTGCACCTCTCTTTACATAGGGTCTTGTACATCTCTTACCAATTTTAAAACCAATTTCCCACCCTAAGTGCATCATGAGAAGCAACTACTGGGGTTTGCCTGATCTCCAGCTAAGGTTCACATTAATTCTACTTCCAGGTGATTTAAAGGCATCTGATATGAAGTAACAAATAGTATAAACTATTTCAAGAGATTTCCCACAACACTTGGGGAAAAAAATGCCAATCAACTGAAGAATGATTGGATTGATTCCATGGGGTAGAATATTGTTACTCAGCTGTTGCAAAAAGAGTGGTTTCAGTGTGTACCTAACCAAGGGGAGTATTCATGATATGTTACTATCACGTTAAAGTGAAACCAGGTTTCAGAGAAACCTGTACAATATGGCATCATTGTATATACATATACATAACTGTGTTCATACTTGCTGGTATGAGCATGAAGCAAAGTCTGGAAAGACGCACATCAAACATTTATAAGTTTGGTCTCATTGAAATGGTGATGGGAGCGGTTTGATAACTGTTTACTTATATACCTTTGTACTGTTATACATGTTATAACCAATATGTGTTACTTTAAATTATAAAATAACAATAACAATTGTAATAAATAAAATGTAAAAGGAATACAGTTGTCACATATTGTAGGTCTGTAATGAAATCCCAAAGCAGGAGAGTTTCAGAGATTTAGGATTTGTGAATTTTGATTGCTCTAGAGGTAACATTCCAAATAGCATATTGAGATGGGAATAACCTTAAATTTCATGCCAGTTTTGGTCGTGAACATTCTTGGGGATGATTGAAAGTTGCAGCTTTTAATCCAAAGAAAGGAATTCTGATATAGCTAAGTATTTCCCAGCTCCTGCTCTCAGGTACTTTTCCCCATGACAGGTAGAAATCAGAAGCTTGTAAATCATAACCAGACTGTTCTGAGAAAATTTCTGTTCTTGGTTTTCTCTGCCAATTATCTGTCCACTGACAAAGAATTAAAAAATAGCATAAGTGATGTGACATTTTAAGGAGCGAGAAAAAGAACAGACAAAACTGTAGTAGGCTGCCAGGTGCACAGTTCCTGAGCACCTTTACCAGTCCTGTCATGAAGTAAAGTGATGACACCAAGTTTTCCTACAAGAGTCTTCTTTCTCGGTGACTTCTAATTCCTACAAATGATTCTGTAATGCTTCTCCCTCCCCCAACAGCAGGATCACTCCCCCACTTCTCATCCCTGCCACTCTTACCCCACACATACACACATACATGCAGATTCTAGTTATGTCGTTTCCTTCCTAGATGCACCACAAATGCTTACGATTTTGCAGAGACGAAGGTAGAGTTTCTAAGTTCTTTGGCAATGGTATGGGGCATTCTGTAGTCACAAAATTATGCCCCATTAGAATTCCGGGAATTTGTAACAGTGGGAATCCAAGACTAAGAATCCAGCTCCCAGCTTCTTCAGGAACATTAAAACTCCTTCCAGACAGGCACTGCATCACATGAACTCGAGTTTACTGGATAATTAATCATCATCAAATTGAAGGGATTCCTCATTTATCCAATTTTTACTTTATTCATATATTAATGTCACCTTGCCCTATTCCATAAAACCCCTTTGGACTTCCCCATTTTCTGGCCAGGATGATCATATGCAACTCATCTATATGCAAAATCATTTACAATGTCAGATTGCCACTGACCCATCCTTTATCCTGGTACTTCTCCCTCCTAACATCACTCACCAGTGCTCCCGTTCTCCTGGCTTCCTTTCCTTTATACCTTTGATTTTTCTTTCTGTACCTCATATTCTACTCCCACAAAAAAGTCTTTATTTCTGCCCATCTCTCTTCTCTCTCTCTCTCTCCTTTTTTTTCCCCCCTGAAGCAGCACCCTGTGTCTCAGATTCAGTGATGTCCTTCAACAGGCCACCCCAGGTTTGGGGTTCTGAGCTGTGAATAAAACCTTGACTCTGAGGTAGAGAAAGCTTTCCCACACAGAAAAGGCTGTGGTCATGGAAAAGTCACTATAGCCAGGTTGGTGAATTTTATTTCTCTTGGAGGAGAATGGAAACGTGGTTATAATGGGAGTCATATTTCTTTTACCAGAGGTCGCTACTTAAGTTCTTGTAGGTGTTATCAAAACTATGCTTACCTTCCCTATCAGATTATTTCTTCAAACCTTCAAACATTTTATAAACTCATGTGAGAGGCAGTAAATGAACATATAAGAAAACAATTGTAGTTATTCAAGAGATTCTTCAAAATATTTAAGAAGAGAGGGGAGGAAGAATTGGTGATCTGATGAGAGCTTCCACTCCTACAGAATTGGGGTGAGGCTGGAAGTCAAGGCCTTCTCCTAACCCCTCTGCTCCTCTGTGGCCCTCCCCTGCTTCTGTACCAGGTCACCCTGGGGGCAGTCCTTAGAAGTGCACTGATGGTGTAGCCTAGATCCTGAGACAGGGAACTGGGAAAGCTACAGTCCTTGACTTTGGGGTGTTTCTAATATCACTGGTAGATGGATCAAAGTGTCCCCTCCATAACCCTTTGGTCAATTATTAAACACATAAAAATAGGATTGTCTCACATCTTGGTTTTCTAACAATAAAATCAAAAGTACTATGTATGTGTGTGTGTATACATACATATATATATATATATATATTTTTTTTCAGAATAGCTATGTTATCTGGGCTCCAAGAATCAGTGATCTATATTTTGAATACAAATACAGAGGCTTTTTATTATTGAACAGTTATTTTTAATCTAGGAATTATTATTTTCAGTTATATTTTGGGTTTAATATTTATAAATCCAGAGTATATTTTCAGAAATCTTAATGAAGTAAGCATTTCACATAAGCGATGGTGGTATTTGGTGAGTATGTACTACAATATACACAGGATAATTTTCCTATATTGCAGATGTAGGAAAGATGTGGAAATCTTGGGGGAAAAAAATGTATTTGGTGAACAGCTCCTGGGTATGTGGGCCAATCTCAGCCAATTAGAGGCTATTCATTAAGGCCCCAAAAGTGTTGCCTGGGTAGCAGATTAATAATGGCACAGACCTCTTTCAGGTTTCATGACAGGGCCTATTCTTTGCCAAATGTATCACATTTGAGAGTCTGTAGCTTGTTAAGTGTATTCATTAGAAAAAATAATTATAATTTCCCAAGTTTTAGGGTTTACTTTTTAAAAAATTCTCCACATATCCACTAAACTCCAATTTCCTAATAACCTTACAAGACAAGATAATGGTCTACATTCAGTAACTAGCAACTCTTCAGAAAAATTTTGTGTGTATTGTGTTAGCAAATGATTTGGTAAATTTGAAATGCTGTGCACAGTTGCAACCACAATTTCTACTTTTGCTTTCTGAATTTCTCTGTTCTCCCTTCTGTCTTCCCTTTGCCTAAAACAAGGGAGCGGTTTGACGTAATTCCAGGGGGGCAGGTGGAAGTGAGTTTGGTTCTCTGCTCTAAATTATCCCTTCCTTTTGTTTCTCTCCCTCTCTCCTGTCTTTCTTTCCTCCTGGCTTTTCTCCCTTTTCTCTGTCCCCCCCTCTACAGCAGTCATCATCACCACCAAACGTTCCCTGTCACTATCCCACAGAACCTGTCATAGGTGGAAAGTGGCACCAGCAGGAGGGCAACAAAAGCGTAGCATGACTTCTCTGCTCTCCAGGATTTGGCAGCTTAATCAAGGAGACCAAATGTGTACACATATCCTTTCTGCCCTTTTCCAATCATTTATTTACCCTTCAATCATTTATTGAGTGCCTACTATGTGTCAGGCTCTGTCCTAGGTGATAAAAAAGACAGACCTCACCCTAACAATAGCTACCAAAATAAAGTAGCTAGTACAGCAAAACATAGTAATCACAAGATGTCTCATAGGCCAAAAGTGTTCTGGAAGACGAGAAGAAAAGATTTCAAATTGAAGGGATCATAGAATCTAAACAGAAAAGATACCGTGGGAAACTGTCGTCCTAACTCCATGAATATTGAAATCTGCTCTATATAAATTTGAATAGCTCTATGTCCCTTCTCTACCATATGTCAGATAGCAGACATATGTTTGGGCTTGATTTGGAATTGTGGGTAAAGAACTGGAATCCAAAACCTGAGTTGAAGCCCTAGATCTATTCATTTAGCTAGCGTTAAATATGATCAGAAAATTAAAATTACATCATAGATGTACGTATTATTTGTCCCTAAAAGGCCAGGTGATTTTGCTAAATTTCATTTCTTTGTCCTTTACAAGTGACATTTATTGGTCTTGGAAAAAGAGAATTATTGAGAAAGCAGATAATAGCATCATTTTTAGGAGTCTCTGTAGTACAACAAAACTAAAGGGTCTGTATTTACAATAATTAGCAGAACCAGAAAAGGAATTCCAACTGTGAATGTACTTCGTGACATTTTTCTTTCCTGCGGATAGGTGGAAGACCAACTCAAATGACACATTCTTAAGTATCATCCCACCTAGCCACACTTGATAGGTAAATATCTTGTCAGACACTGTGTTCTTGACATAAAGATAAGCTGTTGCTGTTGTTTTTCATTCTGACCCAGTCTCTTTCCCATATTTTTTTAAAGAGTCCCTGTATAGTTTGCGAGCTAATTATTTCCCAATTCTTTCCCAAGAAGTTGGAGGTTTTAGTCTGGACGAAGTCCATTTTAATGTAATTGTCCTGGGGTTTAGCACCTCCTAGTATTTGTCATCTGTTGCTCTTGCTTTGCATTCAAAAGGTTTTGGATATGATGCCCTTAAAAAAAAAAAAAAAAAAAAAGCAACAACAACCCCCTCGGTATTGTGTAATACCGCAGCACTTCATTGTCATGCAGAACGCATAGCCTCAAGTGTTTGCAACACTCTCCAGCCAGTTCCCTTCACACTGAAAATAGACATAGGGCCAATGTGAATGCAGGCTTTTCTTTTTTTTTTTTTCCAGCTCCACTAATCTTGCAGCTGACATCTTAGCAAACAATTAAGTATTCAAGAAAGTTTAGGAAATTTAAAGCCAAATCGCCAGCCACTCCCTACCGATAATCTCAAAGTCACATATTTTGCCAAAAATTGCACCAAGGAAATATGGTCACTTTAGAGGGACAAGCTCCGTTCTTATCCAGCAGCAGAACTACCTGGACCAACCCAAGCTGGCTACTTACTAAAATTCTTTTTTGTTATTGTGGTTGTTAGAAATAAAGACATTTGGGGGAACCTCAGCAAGGCTTTACCTGAAATTGCCGTCATTTATAAAACATGATGTATTTATTTTAAAGGGACCTGTAAAAGCCACAGTGAATCTCTGCACAGCTTTCTTTCTGAGATTATCGGGAAGAATGTTAAATATAAGAAGTTACTCTTCCAGTTCCAGAATTTTCCATTCCTGAGGGAGTTGTACGGATACCGTTACCAAATCCCAGTTTTGGCGTAAAGAAGACAGATTCTGTCTCTGCTGTTTTCTTTACAGTCATAATGCATCCTAAGAGCGTAACACAAAGTGCTTTTCTGGACCACAACCTGGCCAGTCCCAGCCACCCCATATTGTAACCCCTCACACTAGGCTATGTAATCCTAAAGGTCATTGATGGAGGTCTTTTGGGGGGACAGGTCTTCCTGGCATTTCTCTCACATGTTAGGTTATTTGGCAATTCTCCCCTCCCCACCTCCAAAACTGAACTAGGTATAGTGCCCCCTCCTCTATCCCCCAGCTCCCGGCTTGACCATTTTCTCTCATCATGTCTAAGTCAACCAAATCCAGTCCATCACTGCTGACAGCCCTTCAGTGGTTCCACTATCTCTGGCATAAAAACGAAATCATTGTTTGGGAATTCCAGCTCCAACCCTTCTACGTCAAACAAACAGGTTTGGCCAGCACTGAAACTACAATAGGAGCATGAAATACTTTCTAGATGGCTCTGCCCACATGGGTGTATCTTCTTAGAAAGTGTTTAACATGTTTTCCTCACTTTTGCTGGTTTCAAATGCACCATTGCTCCTTGCCTCAAGCAGGCCCTCTGTCTCTTCCTTCCAATCTCAGATTTTCTCTAGAAGGTTCTTTATCACCTCCTCAAGTTCTTGGTGCCTCCCCAGGATTTCTGTAGCATGTTACTTTTAATTCTAATTATCATTTCAGACACAAATCTTCTTTCCCACCTGAATCCTAAGACAAAGATCTACAAGCCGCTTGTATTACAAAGCCTGCAAAAGTGCATTCTTAGTATTTGGGAGAGTTCTATTAATGATACTTTCTAAAAAAGCTACACCCTGAATGGAAGAACAAATACGTAGACTCAAAACTGATGGTCTTTTCATAATGAGCCTAAAATTTTCAGATGAGAATAACATTAAAAAACAGCGGCTCGTGGAATAAGGAAAGCCACTCGCTGGGTCTGTACGTTCTGGACTACATAATTTGAAATTAGCACCAAACTCAAGTGATCACCATCCTTCAATCCTGACTCTGCCTGTGTACCTGTGGTCTTGAACAAGCTGGTTCATCTTTGCTTTCTTTCCATCTGCCCTTTTTCGGAAAAGGACATTAAAACGTAGCTTTCCTGGAAATGTGGTGACACATTATAGTTTCAGAGAAATACAGTGTACTTATTAAATCACAGAAATCAGGCTAATCAAATGCTCATAGTGGTTTTAAGAAGGTATTTCAGAGAAAAGATGGACTTATTCTCACTGAATTTGTTTAACTGTACGACTACTTGTCTACCAGAATTCAAAGTTTTCGGTCTTGCCATGTGAGTCCTAATCCCTGTCAGTTGCTGACTCAGCTCCTTTTCACATTATCACAGAGTGAGCCTGTTAACAGGCGATCTAGCTATCACCAATGCATTAAAAGAGTTTATCTTTTTAAATTGTTCTCTACATTCTGCATGTAACAATTTATTTGTTTTGTTTTGTTTTGTTTTTTTTCCACAGAATCCTTACAGAGCTCTAATGGCATTAGATACCCGACATTCAATAGGTTGGATGGCACTTGGTGGCACTGGCCTCCGTGTAGTCAATGAGAATACTGTTTGGTTCTTTTTCATTTTAATTGCTGGAATGGCTGTGGATATAAGTTGCTCCACACAAAAGGGTGACAAATAATGATGAAAGACACCAGAGTGCTCTCATGTGTGGCTTCGTCAAGAAGGAGAAAAGAGATTATTGCAGCTGAACTGATCACATGGAATTTGCCGGGCCTTCCCTTACCCTCCGCCCCACCCCCATCGCCACCATGTCCCTCTACTAAAATGCGGTTCTTACTGGCTAGGAAGGATCCAGTTGAATAACACACAAAAATTGATCCTATTAACAATGATCTTTAGAATGTTCAAGGACATAACGCCGCTTTTGTGAGGTTCCAGCATAAGCATTCTCAAATCCTTAAAGGAGCAAATTGTTTCTGCTTCTGTTGCTTTCTTCCTAGGGAACTGTTGCCTCAAAACAGAGCTTCTTTTGGAGGTGGGGGGCCCTGGGAGGGGGTGGGGGTAGGAAGAAGTGCATAGACCTCCAGCTTTAAACAATGCTCACGTTGGCCTTCCCAGCAACTAAGATGGCACTTATATTTTTAATTAACATCTTAATCCTTTAAAATTATTTACTACAAGTCAAGTATGGTAATGTCACAAAATCAATGCCAAGGAAGGTGTCAGACGAAAAAAGGTAAAATTAATTATTTTATGATCTACCAGGTTTTTAACTGTTCTTTTATTAGGAAAAAAAAAAGCAAAAAGCAAAAAATAAAACAATAACCAAAAAAACCCTTTATGACTCTTAGAGGGAGTATTAGCTATCTTTAAGGTAAGAATGAATCTGTGTCCCATATTACTGAATACTTATGCGCCTGATAAAGTCTGGATATTTCAGCCCCTTTTTCTGGTTCCAAAGTGACTTTTATATTGGGCAGCTAACCCTAACCCAAACCTGAGCGTCTTCCTTCTGCTAGGGTTACTCCTCCCTCCCCCCCACCCCCACCCCCTTCCTACTGTCATAGAGATGACCTCTGATACCTCAGAGATGGTTTTCCAAATATCCACAAACCCTGCCCTCCCTGTGCTTCCTTCCAGCAGCTCTGTGTCCCCTACTCTTGGCAGCCAGCCTTGCAGGCCCCAAGAGCTGTGGTCCTAACTGCTGGCCCTTGCCTCAAAGTTTTTCTGGTACTTTTCTTATTTAAGCCACTGGAAAGATCCTACAAAAGACTGTGACTCATGATAAGATAAATAACTGTGTGTCTATTGCACCAACACTACAGCAGTGGAATGCTGGCTCTTTCATATTCTGTTTTTGGATCTTTCAAGATAAAAACTCTCTCTCTCTCTCTCTCTCTTTCTCAATCTCTCATCTTCATTCCCAAGCAAGCCGTGACTTGCAGGCATTTTCATTATGTAATGGGGAGCCTTATCCACCAGCCCTGGGCTTTACAGTCCACGATATGCTGGGGGTCATAGAATCCAGAGACAATTCCCTGATAACTACAGATAAGGGCTGTGGTTTTAAACTTCTCTCAAGGGGCACTTCAGGAATAACGCCCGTGGTGACCACTCTATGTTAAAGGAGAAACCCTAGATTAGGCCTTGGACACATATGTTAATAAGTGAGTTATCAGCTGTGACTTCCCATGAATAGAGTCCCATCACTCCCTTTAGGGACTCAGAGTCAGAAAAAGGTTTTCCTTCATTAAATTTCATTTGTTCCATGTTGGCTTTTTAAGTTCTTCAAAACCTGGGCAGCAGAAGGTTTATGTGGAAGAAAGGCAGTGTCTCTACAGCCCTCCCTAAGCTAACTTGTGAGAATAAGAGAAATGGTAGGCCTTAATCATTTTCGCGAACCCTAAGGTCCCTTTGTGTGACAATACGGCTTTCCAGAAAAGGATCCAGCCATGGGGGAGGATTCAGGTCTATGTCCAGAGGAAGCCTCTGGCAAAAGGATGTTCAGCTTCTTAGGGCTGCAAGATTTTTTATTTAAAGATGAAAGGTGGCTAATTAAGTAGGATCTGATTAGAACTGAGGGGAGAATCCCTCAGATTTAAGAAAGCCCCTTCCCATCACACCCAGGCCCTCTTCCTTGTGCTGCGGGCTGGTAGGAAAGCTATCCCGGGGAAGCCCCTCTTGAGTCCGAATGGCCACGGTACCCTTCTGGGATGACCAATTGGAGGGTTTCCTATCATATTCCATGTGTAAAAGACTAATATTCTATGTGTAAAAAAACAAATATATATAGTTGCTGATGATATGTTAACTAAGTGGCTACTTTGCTTGTGGTCTGTTTTTATAATGCATTCAGCCAAAGAGAAAAATTAAGAATTAGGATCTGTTGTCATTAATTAGACTTTCCCAATTTCCATAGTCTAAAGTAGGAACCATAAAAAGCCTCTGTAAACTGTAATAAACGCTCGCTGTGACAGTGAAGGATGTCATCGGCAGCCCCTCTCAGGGCACTGGAGTCAGACACCTCTCCTTTGGAAGAAGAGAGCCTGGGTCATTGTTGAGGTGGATGCTGTAGTTTTCACAGGACCTTTCAACACTCCAGAATGGAATCAATGGAAGGGGAACATTCCAGCAAGTGTTCATGTGAGATATCCTTACCTGCTTGAGTTTCCTTTTTTTTTTTTTCCTCCACAAGACAAACAACAACAGCAACAACAAACCCAAAACCTGTTGATCCGACTGGTTGAAAATCATTTTTATTGAAGGCGGGAGGGGCGGTGCCTCCCGTCAGGCAAGGGTCTTTTTGAAGCCTCCGAGGAGCCCAGCATTTTATTCTTAGGGCGCATGTACAGTGGGAAGGAGATTGAGAAGTGTGAATGGGGAAGGAAAGCACTGTTCTTTGTGCAGCGCCCTGTCTCCTGATGTGGTATGTGTTCCAGGAAAGAGGGCAGGCACTGAGACTGAACACAAAAATCCAAATGGACTTTGCTCCGCCTTCAGTAAACAGCATGGCACAAAAGTGCATTGTGCTATGAGATAACCGCTGAGATGAATGGAGTTGGCTGTCACGGAGGTGATTGTGGGGCCGGTCTCTATTGGATCACAGTCCGGGGCTGAATTCCTTTCTGGTTCATCAGGGTCTGTTGGTACCACAGGAAGTGTCACGATCCTTTTTTTCACGAGGGCCAGATGGTGTCCTTTTTGAGGCCTTACTAATGCCCAGTTTTCCACATGTAAAACTCCTGGGAAAATGACCTAACTCACAGCTGCTTAGTGAGGCTTGAGCAGATCTTTAGAAAGACTTCTGTCAAGAGCAAGAAGATTGTACCACTGGCAGGATAAAGGGGGAGGCTGTGGCCAGAAATGTATCAATTACAAACTATTTTTAAACTACAATCATAATTTGAATCGTGCTTTGCGCCCTGCGTATCTTCATAGGCAGTGGCTGTGAGGGTCGTTCACAAAAGCTACCGATGGGTGGGGATGCTGATTGTTTTCTCCGCAGAAGTTTTACCTTCCTTGAGAGCAGATGGCCTGAATAAGATGAGAAAATGTGGTCCAGAAGGGTCGGGAAAGGACAAAAAGTGAAAGATTCCCTGGATAGCTGTAAGAAGCCTGGGGAGAGGGGAGGGACCTTGGTGTTAAAAAGAGCTGGAAAAAAATGGAAACTTTTGATGTATGTGGGTTGTATTCACCAAGGAATTGAATGATTCCCAAAGATGGACGACTACAGGTGTGATGTTTAGAAAGCAAGATGCCTTTTTTATTAACTGACTTATACTCTGAAGGCATCCAAGTTTGTTATAGGGGTCAGTGAGATTCCTCCTGAAAGTTACTGTAGGATTTTTCTCCCACACCAGAAAGCACTGGTAATAATTACCTTTGGGATAAAGCTACTCCTAACAGCATCTTTGAATCCTTGCTGTGTTTGTGTGTTACATAGTAACTGATTCTTCCTTGTTTCATTTTTTTCCCTTTGTGGGGATTTTTAAAATTTTGTCTCGATTGTTGTTTTCAATTTTTTTAAAGGGGCTCTTCCTAGCTTATTAAAGTTTTCAGTACCACTTTAATTAATTAACGTGTGACAAATGACAGATTTTTCATGTCAGGCTTAAATGGAATGTTGATTTAAAAAAAATCTAAAGCCATGTAAAAATAAGTGTGTATTCCTTTATTCCAAACCATAACTTTAAAAATTAGTACCGTCTCTTTGCAAACAAGGGAAGCATCAAGTAATTACCATGACGATCTACTTCTATAAAGTTACTTTTTTTTTAAGTCTATAATATTATCTAAATTTGCTTAACTTTTAGGTCATAAAAATCCAATAATGTATTACTGGAGAGAAGAACGGAAATTAATAATGTAGAACATTTGACTTGTGTTTTCAACGAAGTGCATGACATTAAGTCCACTTTTCAGAAATGTCTCGTTCATGTATTTTGCACCTAACAATAGCAAATGGCAGGTCAGTAACATGAGAAGGAAGCAATACCTCTGTAATTTGTATTCTAGCTGAGATTTTTGATAAAAGCATACAAGGTGATGATTAGCTATCTTTACTGCTCAGCACCTGAAAAGCATCAATATCCACAATTTGCAGATTATTGACTTAATTGTTTGTGAATATTTCACAGAACCTTGAGTCTCTTATGTAACTTATTATGGCTTATGCCAGGATGTGAACTGTGATAAAATAAGGCAACATCCATAAAAATATTTTAGTGAGAACTTGCCAACCTCAGGGGATGATTGGTATTTTGCTCAAGTGGTGTCGGTTTTGTTCACACTGAAAATGCCCATCTCCATGGGGAACTTGGATTTGTACATTGAGGGCACTAATCTGAGAGGGTAGGAGAGAAGAAAGCACATTTCTCCTCTGGTTAGCAACCAGCAGCATTAAGACAAAGGCCCAAAAATTTTAATTAAAAGCATAATTCGTTTGTCTTTACTTTCTCCTTAAACAATTGTAGTTTCAAATATAATTCTGCTGAATGGTGTTGGTTTCCTTTTTGTTTTAAAAGGAGAACGGACACAGGTACACTGTGAACATGTAGGATCCATGTTGAACAGCTAACGAGCCCTAGAGAGAGAACCAGGATTTCCTCCGCTGGGTCAGTTACACACAGCCCGGCTTTTAGCAAAAACTAGCCTTCTGTCTCCTTCCTTTCATGGGCAGGGTTACATTTTGTTGTGGCACAAAGAAATCCTTCCCTCCCTTGTTCACAAAGCCCCACAGCTCTGGCTCTCCTTTATCACTGCTCTTTTCTTTCTCTGAATGCTATATTTTTTTTATTTACATAAGAATTCTTGTAGATGTTTTATTTACATATGCATTCACTCATTTGGGTTGAGTGAAAGGAAGTGATGAAACCCTAAACCCAAAAGCACATTTTTACAAAGACTAAAAACCATCCCTGTAGCTTTCAGAGTCCCAGAAAGTAACTCTAATCTTGCTTTTATTTGTCTTAATTGTTAAGTCTTACTTCATATCTTGGGTAGAAATCCCGAGAGTTTTCAGTGTCTCTCCAAACATCAAGTTCGATGCCATATAGTTTTGTTTTGCGAAGATGAGGAACAAGAGAAGGCTATCCTTGAAGAAATGCTGCTCAGTTATTACAATAAATCATCAAAGGAAAAGAAAAATAACTGTGTTAAGCCCCATGAGTGACCCTAACAGCTTTATCTATGAATTTTTAAGATGCAACTGGTAAAAAGCAAAGGATATTCTTTTAAGATGAACAAAAAGTAATCTTCAACATTGCTCATGAGTTAAATAAATCCTGACCTTTTTTAAAAAAGACTATCCATTCAATCTACAGAATTTGAAAATTCAGATTGGCCAGTACAATATTAATTTATAGCAGAAACTAGAGCCTTCATGTTTTTTCCAATATTATAACTTTTGGCAGTGGAGGGGGGAAGGGGGTCACAGGGAAAAGCTTGTTATAAGTTTCAAAGTCATTTCTCAAACAAAAGACTTATTTAACCTTGCGCAAAAAAAACCTTCAGTTAGTTTTCATGGTGCAGGAATGTACAAAATATACTACTGTTCCCATTTTTAAAATGTGTGCTGAATAAAGAGACAATTCTGTCCTCTCAGACTTTCCAGGTGACTGAAAATGGTGACTTCTCAGAATTTAACCTAGAAACTATTGGAATCTTCCAGACAAAGTTTTACTCACTTCTTTGTTGCTGTTGTTGTGTCACTCCATATCAATTGAAGTTCCTATTGTATTCAGGTAATTAGGCCAGATGTGAGTAGTGCAAAAAAAAAGACTGGGACATAGATCCTCTTTTGGAAGATATTTGTGGAATCCTTTGATGACAAGTCCGTTAGGGACAGACACTACACAGATCGGAGAAGCTGGATAGTCCCCCTGGATATAGTATGCTAATCCCAACTCATCCTTAAAGGACTACTCCTTTAAGTCCCTGAAGACATAAGGCTGTATACACTGTAGGAGTTCAAAACATGTCAACTATTCCTGATTAAGTTCTAGTATTCAACATGCCACTAAACAAATTTTCCTTGACTCATCATTTACATTATTTCTAGAGAAGGTTGCTTTCTTAGAGAAGATTTTATTTGCATTCTTTGGATTACTACAAAATCTTTATGTTAGTTCAGATTGTAAAAGGACTTTTTAATTCATTAGAATTGCAGATTTGTTATTCCAATCTGGATGGTGAAAGGGTCCAGAACCTACATCACCTGCTCAATCTTTGGATAATGTATCTCATTTAACACATCCATCTGTAGGTTAGCTAAGAAAGACCAAGTGTCCATGCAGGTATCCCTCAGACACAATGATCGTTAAGAAGGTAGGTGTTATAAATCTACAGATTTTGCAGCTGGAAGGAAATTTCAAGAGAATTTCAATCTCATTCTACATAAAAGAAAAGTCAAAGGAGAGAAACACTTTACCTTGTCTATAGTACCTGAAGTACAGTATGATAGTAATAAATAGCAGAAAATTTATGCTTCATATAGTGTTCAGCATTTTGTACACATTAGCTCATTCTTACCATAAAATCTGAAATGGTGCTAATTTGCATGGTTTTACAGATGAGAAAATTGAGACTCACTCAGGTTCCATAAAAGCAGAACCACAAGGCAAATCTGACTCGAAAGACTAAGTTCTCTTCCCCACCCATTCTTATTACCACATATTATTTCATACTGCATACAAATTAAAGGGTTGGTTGAATTTATAATATTAAAAATGTTCCATCCTAGCGGATGGAAAGAGAGATTGAGGGCAGGAGGGAGGGAGAGAGGATAGAAAAAAGGAAAGAAACCCCAGCTCAAAATATTCTTGAGTACTCTAACTTCCACAATTTCTAATTGGCATCTTTTGCTTTTGGTCCAATACTATAATTCTTAAAGCCAGGTTCTACCAGATCATCATTCAGTGACTCTTAACTGGTAAGCTCAAAAGATTAAGTAAATAGTAGTAGGTCAGTAAGATACAAGTTACTCTGTAGTATAAAAATCTTCCTAATATTGACCTAAAAGTTTTAATACTGGAGCCTCACCAAGAACTAGAAAAATCATTTTAAAACTTCTGCAGTTATGTAAACATTACAAACTTTAAAATTCAATAATCTAAATATGCCGTACCAATCAAATACATTACCTTCTTCACAATAGATGAACACCACAGTTTACCAGAATTTTATTACTAAAGGTATTTAAAGGAAAGCACATTAGCTTAAATAGTTGAGAACTTATTTCTATACATGGACAAATGCACTTTTTATGTTTGTTTTTTAATATATTTTTAAACTGATATTTTTTCTTTATATTTATTCTAGTATACGTATATAAAATATGTAATATATTAATCTTTAAGAAAACAAAGTCCATAAATTCTTCCAGTAATTTTTCATGATACAACCCATGTAGCATATTATATATCATATATTAAGATTTTATTACAATGTAAAGCATTGATGAGTACTTCGCCATAAATATAATTGGTTTTTCTCCCTCTCAGGTATTCTTTATAGAACATTTTAAAATTGCCAAATATTTTTCAAATGTATTATTATTATTATGTTTAAATAAGCTATTTTTAAAATTACACTGTTATTGCCATTACTTAATAATTAGTTATATTTCATGCATTAAGTATCTACTATGTGCATTACCCTGAGCAAAGAACTATAATATAGTCGAATGCAGAAATGAACATACAGCTTTTTTTTTCCCCCTTTGGCAGTCTATTTCCTGGGTCTTAGAGTTTTAAGTATTTTAGGTTTATAGCAATGTAAGGAGAAAATGACAAAACCAGTGAGTGACCAATCTTTTATCATTTGTTTCAGTTCAGCCTTTATCTCAAACCAGATTTTTCACAAAGTGTTCTTACTGAGAACTTGGCCTTATAAGCTTGGTTTAGAATGCTCCCCTGTAAAAGAACTAAGATTATTTAAGAACATCTGACCAGCAATGTTATTTTAAGAAAGCATTTTATGAAAGTCAGACCAGTAGTTCTGCATAATCTTTAATTCCATCCATATTTTTGTCAGATGTTCCCCCACACAAATTTTTGTGTTCTTGTAAGAGCAAAACAAATATTTTTCCTCGAAATAACTTCTTAGATAGCACTCTTTACAGGATTAGAGAGATCTTAGCTGTAATTTTGGCCATTAAAAGATGGGCAGGCTTACATCAGTAATACTCAGAGAAGTATTCCATAGCGTGATAGAAACAACCATGCCCAATGGTCAAAGGAATTGAGATTTCTTCACCTAGAAAAATTAGAATACTGGAAAACAGGCCTAATGATCAATTATCTTCAGGAATATGGAGAGTTTTAAAGAAGAATCCAGATACATTCTTCTTTTCAAGTAAAGAAAAGATAAAGAAGAAATAGACTGAAATTTCAAGGAGAGAAAACTTAATTAGGGATAAGATATAACGTCTTGATGCTAAGATAATGGAATGCTGTAACAGATTAAATGAAAAGGTATTTTGAAAACTTTCTATTAGTTAAGGCTTTGATCCCTCTAGGAGCTGAGAAGTGAAGCAGACAAACTCAATTCAACAAAATAATCATGTAAAATATAGATTACCCACAAATAAATTCCCCTTCTTCTAACATCTTTTTAAATTTATAATAGTGATATCTACAGACCTATTTTTCCCTCTCATATTACATATAATACTGTTATTTATGGGTGGCTAAGGAAACAAAATTTCACCTTAAATGTTTACTTTCCTGCTTCTCATAAAAGTGGAGACTCCTTTAATGTGGACCTGATTTTTATTTAGATTATCAGTAGTTGTAGACTCCTCCCCAAAATTCCCACTGAAAGATCTCTGTGGATAAAAAGAGCCATGACCTATTGGATTCTTCCATTATTTTTGTATCACAAAATTCAAATGGCCTAAGCTGGCCATTTGAAACAAGCTGATACTGTAGAGTGATGGTCCTCAAGCTTTTCCACCAATAAATTCTTTTATCAGTCAATGCCCAGTCAATAAAACAGATACCAGTCTAGGTATTTCAAATATCAGGATTTTAATACAGGGAGTGGATCACAAACTAACTGGAAGAACTGGAAGAACAAGAAGAAGATGAGGAGAAACTAGAGAAGTACAAGGCATGAGAAAGTTTTTACCTAAAGATTGGGAAGCTGCTACCATCTCTAAGATGATGGCCATTGGCCCACATCACTGCTGAGTTGCAGGGATCACATCTGCAACTGCAACTGCACTGCTGTTGGAATCACATTGCTCCCCCAAGACAAGAAATTAAGAATCTGAACTTCTAGGGAGGCTGCTGAAATTAATGCTGTTGCTGTTGAAGCTCATAGCCATTTGCAATCACTCGCAGGAAGCAACAACTGCTCCCATTAGAAACTGAAAAATAGCCTTTCCCTTCCCCTCAGCTGTCCAGTGAGGAAATTCAATCTCACTGGCAAAAACCCAACAGCAAGCTATGTCAAAGGAACTCGGAACAATTGCAGACATCCAAGCATAGCAGCATAGAGGACAGTATAAAATGGGGAGTGTGGCTCTAAGAGTGTGCTAATGTTTAGCACAGTGCCCAACACCTACCTTGTGCCCTATGGATTTTTATCAAATAAGCAATTGATAGGAGGAAGGAATATTCGAACACTAACAGAACACTTTGCAATTTCTTCATCTGTTGGTCATATTCTTTCTATTTCTCCCAAATGTTTGGAGATTGCTTATTATAAAAGATATCTGTACAGTCAAACAATTAAAACAAACATAACATAATAAGATTCACTTAATAAGGGAATCAAGAGGATTCTTTCAGAAGAGAGCTCTGTTAAATTAATCAAGGTTTTAAATTGTTTATTGATGCCAAAGTAGGTTTGCCAGATAAAGCACAAGTATCCAGCTAAATTTGATTATTTAGGATGTCCTTACATTTAAAAAATATGCTTTATCTGAAATTAAAATGTAACTTTCTGTTAAAATTAACTATTTATATTTTTATCTGCTATATTTGATCACATTATGCCAAAGGACACCAGATTCTTTTATTTATTCTATTTCTTGTTATTTAACATCACAGCATGAGACAATATGCAGAACATGCAGCAGAACCCATTTAATATGAAAGGTTTCTAATTACTAAATCAAATTTTCTTACTTGACTATAAAAGCTAAATGTTTGGATCTCTCCAAAAGGTAGAAAAAAATAACACAATGATTCATTATATTCAAATACAAAATAGTAGTATTTTGTATTTTACCAATAATTAAACCTATATTCTCATTTTAAAAGTATTACAATCTCATGAAATCAGCCTAAACCACTCTAACGTTTCAAATTTTTAAAAAATGAGACTCAGGTATTTAAGTAATTTGTCCAAAGTCACAGGATTAGCATTCATGTGGCTACTTGAATGTCCTCTCCCTGACTTCCATGAACTTCCTAAAGCTCAGTATCTCCAAAAACATGAAAACAAAAGTTTGGTTCATGTAAACTTGAAGGTTAAGCTTAGCAGAGAAAGAAATCCAAAGAGGACAAAGTGCACATTAAGGGTCAGAGAGGGAATTTGACCTGCTTTGCATTCATAAAAAAACAGTAGTAGGTTGTAGTAGTAGTAGTAGTAGTAGTAGTAGATTAGTGCTTACTCCTGGCACACCTTCAAGCCTAGGTCTTTTTCAGAGCCAATAGGCAGTGCTCTGCATGTTGAGAACACAAAGATAAAAAAGCCCTCATTTGTGAGACTGTGAAATTACAGTCTAAGAGGAAGATAATGCTCATTGATAGAAAGTTGAATCACTCAACCCTTCTACCACATGTTGCTAAAGAGACGTGAACTGGACATCATTGACTAGTGTTGCATTTAAGCTTCCTGTGGGATCCTGTATGCATGATTTCATTCATCATCTCAGCATTCTTGTGGATATCATTCAAGACATTGTTTATGATGAAATATATATACGTACATTTTTTATGTATACACACATACATACACATGTATACATGTACATATAAAAGCTCCTTTGTTACTCAAATACTTCAGAAACAAGATCAATATCTATTTTACAGACCAACTCTGTAATGATGGGTTTTGTGTATGTAACTATCACAATTTGGACAGTGAAATTCCACTCATGGTACATCTGATTAGTTTTGTGATGAATCTCTACTGTATTCAAGATACTGCTGTTCAGAATCAGAGCTCTCATGGGGACCTCCAGAGGTCATCTCCTCTATTCTACTAGCCTCAGGCAAAGTTACTTCCAATAATCCAAGACAGAGTTCTCCTCCCTGTTCTTAAGAATTAACATGCGTAGCAATTTGGTCTACCTCCTCCATAGGAGTTCCCATTTTAATATGAATTATTTTAGAATTCCAGATTTCTTTTAAAGTATAAAAGCTTCCACCATATCCAATAATTTGAAAGAAGCTATGTTTGTAGGTTTGCACTATGATTTCAGACTCTTGCTTAACTGAAATCTATTCTAAAACAGATGATCATGGCCAAGTGTATTTGATAAAGTTGCTCTATTGCAGTTCAATAAGGGTTACTCATTTCGGGTTAGCTTCCTTTGGTTGGCTTATCCATGATTAAACAAACTGTTTTTTCCCTTTGATAAACGCCCCTTTGTATAATCATTTGGTGTTCACCCAAGTTTATTAGGATAAATGATTGATTTAAATTTTATAAGGTACTTACATGTCGGTCACATCTTCTTGCTGATCTAAATCAGTATTTTTTGCTCATTTCCTAGGTAGACTGCATCTGGTCTGTGGGTAAACACCGAGGAGTTGCCCCCTCTTTCCAGGCTTTATAATGAGAATATTCTGTCTGATCAGGTGCATGCACCCTGCTGTCATTTGCAGCCTGACCTGTAGGTCAGGGGTGATGTGAGCTGGCTCAGGGATGCATACAAATCACATCCTCTTGTCTGTCTGTTTTGTTGACTGGTTCTCCTCAGGGTCGTGGCTATCTTAAGTAGCAGCCTGAAGGATAAAGTGTGCCCTGTCTGAGCTGTAAAACTTTGACTGTGGACCAATTGCATCTGACATACAGCAGCATGAGGTTTGGTTTAGCCTTTGGATTCGGAACAAATCACTGGCTATCAATGGCTGATAGTGACATGCAGTTTACCAAATCTCTCCTTCTTTCTGACAGCTCTATGTGGGGAAGAAATGGGTTGTTTTTAAGTTAGGGAGTTTATGTTTCAAAATATGAGATACATTCCACGTGAATTTTTGCATGAAAATGAAATTACTAAATTATAAAATTCTTTAAAAGGAAGTATTTTATTTCAAGACTCTGATTTCAACACGCAATGTCTAGGCTGCAAGAGGCCCTGTTTATGACAATTCAGCAGGGATCTAGAAACATATAAAGCTGTTAAATGTTTTCAGTGAGATTTTTATTTATATAGAAGTTCGAACTTTTCTACTTCCAGTTAAATGATCTTTAATCACTGAATGTATCCAATGAGAGACAAGTTGGATGCCTTTCCAGTGTCACTTCCCCTAACACCAAAATTTGTTCATACCGGATCAAATTAGAGTCCTTCTCTAGGCTGCACTAATATTTATGGTGGTTTGGCATAATTCAGTTTTGAAAAATTTGAACACTTTTCCCTCTCATATAAAGACATCATACCAGTTGTAATGACAGACAAAAATAAATAAATGATATGATTGAGGCCCTCAAAAAGCTTACAATCTAACAAGAAAAATAAAAAATAAAGCAAAGCAGACTGTCATAAATACTATCAAAAAACAGAAAATTTATGGGAGCTTAGAAGAGAGTATTAAATTCCAGCTAGACTTTAAGGAAATGGCACTATTTCCAAAGATGGAAATGTGGAATGAGCAAGGAAGGGCATTCCAGGAGAGAACAAAGAGTGTAGCTTAGAGCAAAGGGTAGCTAAGGGCGTCAGGTGTTAGAAGGGGTCTGGGCACTGTGATCCAGGAAAAGTAATAATTGGTGATAATTGGGAAGATGCTTTATAAGCGGGAAAAATTAGAGGTTAAGAGCCCAAAAAGAAACAACTAGAATAGGCAGAAGAGAACTAGGGTCATTGCAGCCATAGTGAAAAAGAGAAAATGATTTTCAAAAGATACCTCAGAGATGAAATAAATGTGATTTTTATTTAGTAAAGGGGTGTAAAACTTCCCTGAAGTATACTCCCCCACATACATGTAAGCACACAGAATCTTTTGGTGTCTTTCTAGAACTTCAACAGCTCACTGAGCAAAGATCTATTACTGGACTGTGACACTGTTAACTTTCCCATCATACCATCTAGACTGACCTCCTTCATTATTTGTCTTTATCTCCAGGCTGGTTTATGCTTGATAAATGATAATTGATTAAATGGATGGATGTTACATAATTCCAGTGATTTGTTTCTGGGTTCCTAGAGAATTATGACATCATTGATAAAATAAAAAAAACACACAGGAAGAAAGGCAGGTTGGTCAAGATCTATGAGTTCAGTTCCAGAGCTCTCCTCTCACATCAGAGTCCCAGAAACAGTCATTATGAGACCTCGGGCAGCTTTTTGAGTCTAGAGTTCATATTATTTACAAAATCAATTATGCATTAATGTATGTATTGTATGTTGTCTGTACTGTAACATATGTATGTATTCTAGTAACACATTACCCTGCAGCTCAATCTCCATGTCCATTAGCATTATAATTTCTCTACTGATATTTACAGTGAAATTACAACATAGTATCAATTATATGGGAAGAGTGAGTTGAGATTAAAACATTCATCCAAGGTCCTTAAAATTTAGGTTTCAATAGCAAAAGTGAAGGGAAAATCATTCAGCCTCAAAGGTTCTAGATTTTGTTTTAATAAATGCAGGGCAAATTAAAACAATTTGGTTCTCAACCTTCCATGTCATCTAGTTTTTTAAATTATGCATTTTCAGCAAACTACTCCCAAACTGTTTTGTGTGTGTATGCTACATGTCAGGACAGATTTTATTTTTGCAGAATATGAAGAGTGTTTATAAGAGGTAACACTTGATATTTTGTATTCAGGACAGGTTCATTAAGTATGTTGTTAAATCCAATTTGTATCTTTATAGTTTTATCAGCTTTAGTATCAGAATTCTATTAAATGAACTTACAAAGTTGTGTGAGTAATGCTAAGGCATACTATATTTTTTATGGTCTGCAAGTACTGTAGCTGTGTTCACTCTGGAGCCATACGTCAATTCTAAGGAGAGAGAGAGAAGGAGGGGGAGAGAGAGAGAGAAAGAGATCTGTGTTGTGTTACAAGATGATCTGTAAGAATGAATTTATAGCTTACATTGTTTTCTGGCTTCCCATTGGAAAGCACATGCAAAAGATGGGGGAGAATTAAGATAGCTTTCCCATGGGGCTACTGAGGGCTTTCTGTCACCACCTGGCACTCTTTGTCCTGGGTTCTAGTAACTTTTTTTCCCTTCAGGTTTAGGGATGAGAAGATGCCTTGTGTTTTTAGTCCTAGGGCAATTTAGTCCTTGAATATTTAGCCCTAGCCATAGGCCTTGTAAATACAGTTTCTTTGTAAACTGTTTCTTCATTAAACTCTTCTTGAATTATCCCTATTTAACTATGCTATCCCACTCCTACCAGGACCCTAATCTATACAGTAGTCACTGGAGATTGAATGTATTGGTTTCAAGAGCTTTTGCAATTTTATTCATATTTAAATTTCACATATATTCAAAGTTTTTGGGGCTTTCACCTATGAGTAAAATTGCTAACAAAATGCCCCTTATCAGCTCATCTTGAGGAGAAAAGGAAATTATTAAAAGAATACCAAAGGAATTTGTGCCAACTGAAGTCCCATATTTAACTATTAATCAGCTAATTATTTAAGTGGAAAAATGCACCCATACTGAAAATAGAGCTAAATTGAGAATAGACAATTAAATTATAAGGTATGATATCCTTAAATACAATTCAACATCATATGGAATATCATTTAATTTCTTATATTTGTGGATCTCCCTCAATTTTGGGATGCTCCAGACTGTGGTACTCAATCCTCTTCTCTATTTCATTCTTTCCTTTTGATATTTCAACCAATCTCCTGACATTAAACATTCTCTTAAGTCTTACTTCTGGATAGCATGGAGTGGATAGCAGAAGACCAGGATTCCACCAAGAACAACTATGAAACCAAAGAAAAGAAATCAATAATCATCTGTCTGAAGCCAGCAGATTGCTGCTGAGGCAACAGGAACTGAAGGTGCTAAAACCAGCAAGAGGTAAGAACTTCCTAGAAGTGAACCGAGATCTTTAACCATTTACTTTGACCCATTTGTCAATTCTGAGCAAATAAGAGGCTTAGAATTAAGCCTTAGTATGCATAGGGGGCCATTTCTAGGGAAAAGGAAAATTAGCAGAGATTTGGCAAAAACTTCAGGAAACTTCATGCACAGGCACTGCTCCAGTCACATGGGGTCATTGATGTTCACAATATTTTTCAAATTCTAGTGTTCATTGGGGCAAGAGACCCAATACTTAAGCAAAAAGCCTTTTACAAATGGAGCAGAGCTTTCAGCAGCCTCACAAGGCAAAGATTCGAGTTTGAGACCTGCCAGTGGGGAGTGAAGTCTGGGCTACAGATAGACTGAGATTTACTTGGGCTGTCACACAGCCTGACCAGTAACCACACTATTAACCTAGGCAGGGGTGAGGTGAATATTCTCTGGAGGATATAACAAATCTGCAGCTACCATAATGTGTGTGTTTTCAAAAGATTTATACTATATAGCATTCAACCAAACATTGCTAGAAATGTCAAAAGAAAGTGGCACATCAGTTAAAGAAAGAGAGAGAGAAATAAAAGATCCATTAGAAACCAACTTTTATAAACATAGAGCTTCCCTATGACCCTGCAATTGCGCTACTGGGTATTTACCCCAAAGATACAGATGTAGTGAAAAGAAGGGCCATCTGTACCCCAATGTTTATAGCAGCAATGGCCACGGTCGCCAAACTGTGGAAAGAACCAAGATGCCCTTCAACAGACGAATGGATAAAGAAGATGTGGTCCATATACACCATGGA
>PISX010012722.1:6343-59705 GCA_004024625.1 Mellivora capensis
GGGGGGGGGGGGGCTTCCGTGCCTTTCCCCGCATCTGTAAGCACACCGACCTTCCTACAGCAGGGGGTTACATCCGGCTTTGTTTCTGCTGCTGGCAGTCAGCCGTCCACCTGCGTGCTCTGGAGAACCGTTATGACGTCATTGTTTCCAGGGCGCACCTTGCATGTAGGAGAAACCTCACGTTTTGATAGACCCTGTAAGTCAGCTTTAAACAGAATAACACACGTGTGTTGTTGGCATGATACCATAATAATAAATAGTCATGCTTTCAACATCTGGTCTTATTTGTTTCAGATTTTTTTAAGAAGTAAAAGTTACAGGGGCGCCTGGGTGGCTCAGTTAAGCATCTGCCTTCAACTCGGGTTAGGATTCCAGGGTCCCACGTTGGGCTCTCTGCTCAGTGGGGTGTCAGCTTCTCCCTCTCCCTTTGCCTGCTGCTTCCCCACTTGTGCTCTCTGTCAGATAAATAAAATCTTAAAAAAAAAAAGTCACAGTTCAAGTTGAATCCCTTTTTGTTAATCCCTAGTCACATTGCTAGCCCCTCTCTTTGTTGCCCAGTAAACTGGGGAGACCCTGGGCTGTGGCGGCTCGTCCCAACCTGTCCCAAAGGAGTTGCCAGAGTTCTTGGTCTTGTCCTGAGAAGTAATTCAAAGGCAGACGCAGCGCAGCAGACCGGGAGGAGAGCCGCACAAGCGGGGAAGGCTGTTAAAGGGAAAACACGCTCTGGAGATGGGAGAGCCAGGAGCTCTAGGGAGAGGGGGCTGTGCGACTTAGGGGTTCCGCTTTCTCTCTTTTATGGCCACGTTAGCTAGGGGGAGGAGTGTACGTCACTTGGGGTAGGGATTTCTCGGAAGGAGGTTTGCACCTTTTCTCCCTTGTTCGGTCAGGGCTCCTGTGCCGGCACCTGCCATCTTGGGCCTGTCTGCCGTGACCCGCTGCTTGTGGGTCTTTCGGGCCAGGCCTCCGACCGCGCCCACTCCTGACCTCCGGATACCCCATTAGAACCTAACTACCTGCCTTCCCCTTCCCTCACCAGCGGCAGCTTTTGCCATGAGGTTGGCATCTAGGCTGTCCCCACCTACGAATTTGTACCAGATCAGATGCGCGGCTCGCCTTCTGCAGCTGCTCGTCGAGCGAAGGCTCCTGTGGCCGCCTCAGCCCCGCTCCTGCTGCCGGTCTCCCCAGCGCGCCCTCGCCAGACTTCAGTGATCGGATTGAGCGTTAGAGATCACGTTTCTTAGGTTTCGACTCTGTGGTCCCAGAAAGGATGTGTCTGTCACTTGTTGAAGTCCTCGGAAATGTCCTCGGAAAAGGCTTCCTGCTGAGCAGAGCCGGGTGTGGGGCTCAGTCCCACGACCTCAGGATCCTGACCTGAGCTGAAGGGAAATACTCAACCAACTGAGCCGCCCAGGCGCCCCTACCAAAAATACTCTTTTGCCACAGAGCCCAGTTACGTTGAGGTAGTAACCCTGATTGCAACTGGAAGTTTGAGAGAATGAGAAAGTTTAGCCATTCTCCGTTTACTTAGTGTTCACAGAGGAGCAGCGGAATTCAGCAGTAAAAGGAAGAATTGCCTTGAGTTATGAAATTAACCACTTGGGACTTTCTGTGTCTTTTTCTTACTGCTCGGTGTGAAGCGTGTCAGTAGGTAAATATACATTGGTGATTCAGAAATCCATCCACTGTTCCCTTCGGGGTTGCTGGCCATGAGGACCTGTGGGTCCCGGCGGAGGGGCCGGCTGGCTTGCAGAGAGCCCGTCTCGGCCTCGAGAACTGGTTCCTGGGGCTGCGTCTTTTCATTTCCCCTGACCCAAAGAGAGATGCAGGACGCTCAGGCTAACACGGATTTGGACCTTGTTTCTTGAGGACTGTGTTTTTTGTATTTGGTTTTTGTTGTGGTGGTGGTGGCTCTTTCGTTTTTGAGGATTTTTTTTTAGATTTGATTTACTTGAGAGAGAGCATGGAGGGGGTGAGGACTAGCAGAGGGAGAGGGAGAAGCAGACTCCCGGCCCAGCAGGGAGCCTGATGCAGGACTTCCGGGATCATGACCTGAGCAGAAGGCAGACGCTTAACGGACTGAGCCCCCCAGGCACCCCAGGTGGCGATGATTTTTTTTTAATTGACATCTGTGTTAGATTCCTATGTTATATTCTAACTTCTCTTTATTTACTATTTCTGTAGAGAGAGGGAGAGGGACTCTTAAGCAGGCTCCATGCCCAGTGCAGAGCCTGACATGGGCCTTGATCTCACCCACCCTGAGATCATGACCTGAGCCAAAATCAGGAGTCAGATGCTTAACCAGCTGAGCCACCTAGGTGCTCCCAAGTTTATTTTAATCCCCGTCACCTGTTTCACTTATCCCCCCCACACACACCTCCTGTTGGTAACCATCGGTTCTCTATAGTTAAGAGTCCGTTTCTTCAGTTTGCCTCTCTCTGCTTTTCCTTTGCTGGTCTGTTTTGTCGCTTACATTCCATGTATGAGTGAGATCATGTGGTACATGTCTTTCTCTGACTTATTTTGCTCAGCTCTGTCCACATTGCTGTAAGTGGCAAGATTTCATTCTTTTTGGTGGCTGAGTAATACCCCATTGTACATCTGTCACATCTCCTTTGTCCACGCATCTGTGGATGGACACTTGGGCTGTTGGAGGTAATGCTCCTGTAAACACTGGGGTGCATGCTCTAACCTAGTGTTTCTGTACGGGGGGGTACGTGCCCAGTAGTGCGATTCCTGGATGGTAGGGTGGCTCTGTCCTTCACTGTTTGAGGAGCCTCCGCACTGTTGTCCACAGCGGCTAGCATTCCTGCCTGCAGGGCACGAAGGTTCCCTTTTCTCCCCATCCTTCTTGTTGTTGTATCTTAAAAGTTGTTGATTTTAGCCCTTGTGACAGGTTTGAGGTGACGTCTCATTGTGGTTTTGATGTGCATTTGCCTGATGGCAGTGATGTTGAGCATCTTTTCCTGTGTCTGTTAGTCGTCTGGATGTCTTTGGAGAAATGTCTGCTCAAGTCTTACGCCCATTTTTTAATTTGGATTGTTTGGTGTTTTAGGGTGTTAAGTTCTTTATGTATTTTGGATACTAGTCCTTCATCTGATAAGACACTTGCAGATAGCTTCTTCCATTCCGCACGCTGCCTTTTAGTTCTGTTGCTTGTTTCCTCTGCTGGGCAGAAGCTTTTTACTTTGATGTAGTCTCAGTAGCTTATTTTTGCTTTTGTTTCCTGTGCCTCAGGAGACATAACGAGAAAGTTGCTGTGGCAGGTGTCGAGAGATTACTGCCTGTGGTCTCTTCCAGGATTTTTATGGTTTCAGGTCTCACATTTAGGCCTTTAATCCATTTTGAGTTCTCTTTTGTGTGGTATAAGGAAGTGGTCTGGTTTCATTCTTATGCATGTGACCAGTTTTCCCAACACCATTTGTTGAAGAGACTTTTTCCCATCGGATGTTCACTCCTCCTTTGTTGAAGATTAATTGACCATATTGTTGTAGGTTTAATTCTGGGTTTTCTGTGCCGTTGCACTGATCTCTGTGTCTGTTTTTACGCCAGTGCCATTCTGTCTTGATGACTACCTCTGGGATTTACCTTGAAGTCTGGGATTGTGGTGCCTCTGGTTTTGTTTCTCAAGATTGCTCTGGCTCTTCAAGGTCCTTTGTGGTTCCATATAAATTTTAGGGTTATTTGTGCTAGCTCCGTGGAAAATGCTGGCGTTATTTTGATAGGGATTGCATTAGATGTGTACATCGCTTTGTGTAGTGGACACATTGTATCAGTAGGCTTCCAACCCGTGAGCTGGAATGTCTTTCCGTTTCTTTTCACCTTCTCGAGATTATTTGGTCAGTGTTTCAGTTTTCGGAGTACCGGTTACTCACCTCTTTGGGCAAGTGTATTCCTGATACTTCGTTGGTTTTGGTGCAGTTGTAAGTGGGATTGTTTCCTTCATCTCCCGTTCTGCCCCTTCATGGTCAGTATTACAGGGATGCAGCAGATTTCTGTATGTTGATTTTTGTATCCTGTGACTTTACTGAATTCATTTATCAGGTCTGGTAGTTTTTTGGTGGATTCCTTAGGATTTTCTGTATATAGTATCATGTCATCTGCAAATGGAGTTTTATTACTTACCAATTTAGATGCTTTTTACTTCTTTATGTTGTCTAATTGCCGTGGCTGTGAGCTCCAGTGCTCTGCTAAATAAAGGTGGTGAGAGTGGATGTTCTTGTGAGGTCTGGGAGTTTTCTTTTTTAATTTTGGTAAACTATACAGAGTTTAATATTGATCATTTTAACCATTCGTAAGCTTATAATTCAGTAACATTAATTAGATTCACAGTGTTGCGTGACCGTCAGCACTATCTATACCTAAATCTTTTTCATCCCGCCGAACAAAAACTCTGTCCCCATTAAATAATAAATTAAAAAAAGACAAAAAAAACCTTTTCCCCTTTCCCCCAGCCCCCGGTAATCTTTATTCCGGTTTCCGTTTCTATGAAAATCATGTGCCTACTGTAGGGACCGCACAGACGTGGAATTACACAACATTGTCCACCTGCATCTGGTTCTCTCACCGTGCATGTTTTTAAGGTCTCTCCGCGTTGTAGCACGTATCGGAAATTTTTTAAAGACTTTATTTTTTTAGAGCAGTTTTAGGTTCAGTGTAAAATTAAAGGGAAGCTACAAAGATTTTCCGTGTACTCCCTGCTCCCCTCCCTACCACACACACAGCTTCCTCCACTATCAACAACCCACACCAGATAGTAGATTTGTTACAGCGAAGGAACCAACACGACACATCCTTGCTGCCCAAAGGCCCATCGTCAGCGTGTGTACCTTAGAGTCCACTCTGGGTGTTCAATACTCTGCGGGTTGGGCACATGTGTTCTCACTCACGGCGGTCCCTGCGGTATCACGCAGAGCTGTTTCTCGGCCCTGAAAACCCTCTGTCTGCCTGTTCCTCTCCTCCACTCACCCCTGCAACCACTCATCTCTTCACTGTCTCCAAAGTTTGACCTTTTCCCAAGTGTCTTGTCTTTGGGGCCACGCAGCACGCAGCCTTTTCATTCTGGCTTTTCTCACTTCATTCTCTGCGTTATTTTCATGGCTTGATGGCACATTTCTTTTTAGTTCTGAGTACTGACACCCCCGTGCCTGGTTGGACCGCATTCACCTACGGAAGAACAAAGAACATCTTGGTTGCTTCCAGGTTTTAAAATATTGAATAAAGTTGCTGTGAACATTTGTGTGCAGGTTTTTGTGTAGATGTACATTTCCAGCTCCTTTGGGTAAATGCCAAGGAGCACAATTGCTGGATCCTATGGGAAGAGAATGTTCAATTCTGTAAGAAACGACCAAACTTCGTTGCAAAGCCCCTGCACGGTTTGCGCTCCCGTCCGCGGCGAGAGCGTTCCCGCGGCTCCGCGTCTTTGCCGGCGTTTGATGGTGTCCGGGACTGGGGGTTTGGGCGTCCTGATAGGTGTGTAGCGGTCCCTTGTCTAACTCTGTATTTCCCTGAGGTGATGCCGAGCGTCTTTTCATACGCTTACCTGCCATCTGTAGCGCTTTTCTGCTGAAATGTCTGTTAAGGTTTTTGCCCATTTTGTAATTGGGCTGTTTTCTTATTGTTGATTTTAAGACTTCGCCTGTTTTGATAATGGCTGTATCTCTTGCAAATATTTTCTCCTGGTATGTGGCTTATCTTCTCATTCTCTTGAACAGATCAGAATTTCATTCCATTTTATGGCAGAGTTAAATGTGGATTTTTTGAACATCTCTAATCTTTTTTTTTACTTTATTTTTAGTCCTTGAAAATTTTAAAAATTTTAATTCTTTTTTTTTTTTTTTTAAGATTTTATATATTTATCTGACAGAGAGGAGGAAGCAGGCTCCCCACAGAGCAGAGAGCCCGATCGATGCGGGGCTCGATCCCAGGACCCTGAGATCATGACCTGAGCCAAAGGCAGAGGCTTTAACCCACTGAGCCACCCAGGCGCCCCTAAAACTTTTATTCTTAAAGAATATATTCCTCAAAAGCTGTTTGGAAATTGAGTTATTTATATGCAAACTTACTGGTGAAAAATAACTTGCTACAGTTTTTCTAAAATCATAAACTGGGGGGAATGCCTGGGTGGCTCAGTCCGTTAAGTGTCTTCCTTCGGCTCAGGTCATAATTTCAGGGTCCTGGGGTCGAGCCCCACATTGGGCTCCCTGCTCAGCGGGAAGTCTGTTCCTTCCTCTGCCTGCTGCTCCCCCTGCTTGTGGTCCCTCGTGCACACGTTTACAATCTCTCTCTCTCTCTCTCTGACAAATAAAATATTTTTAAAAATCACAAACTGGGTATAGTAACCATTGTTTGCTTAAAATCTGATAAAACTTTGACTTCTTTTACCATTTAGCTGGTGAATATATCATTTATTTCTTTATTTCAGGATTTAACTTGGAAGTGTGTGTGAGTTCTTCCACATGTGTTTAAATATGCTGAACTGTGTTTATTTAGCATAAGGACGACTCTGAGGGCTGTGCTTGTGCCTAACATAAAAGATGGCACTTGAGTGGGCATCTGGCCGGCTGCAGGTAGAACGAGTGACTCTTGGTCTCAGAATTGTGAGTTCGAGCCCCGTGTGGGGCACTGAGCTTACTTCAGAAAAAAAAAAAAAAAGTAGCATATAAGGTGAGAAATGACAGCAGCCTTGTTTTTCTAATGACAGACTGGGTTTAAAGATCATTTCCCAGATTTAAAGAGGGATTCTTCCCCTTTCGGTACCAATTTCTCAAATCAGTGGCCTTTTTTACATCCCCACAAAAGTGTCACTACTGTCTTCTTGCTGGCTTGAGTCTGAGGTGCCAGCGAGTCCTCGGGTCGTTCTCTGTCCCCGTGCGCAGCAGGAGGGGAGGCTGCTGGCTCACGGTGAGTGACCAGGGCTCATAAATGAACTCTCTGAGCTCCCCATTCTTTGGCCTCTTGGTGCATCTTTCTGCCGGCACGCGTCCCTGCTGCTCGTGCCCGTGCGCGAGCACCGCTGCAGCACGCGCGGTCCCGAGACGCAGGACCGCCGAGGTGACGGCTGGGATGACGGCTCCAGAGGGTGCTTGGGTGGCTCAGGGCCCTGCGATGGAGCCCCACGTCGGGCTCTGTGCTCAGTGGGGAGCCTGCCTCTCCCTTCCTCTCCACACCCGTGCTCCCTCTCGCTGCCTCTCCCTTCCTCTCTGAAATAAATAAATAAAATCTTAAGAAAAAAGAAAAAAGACACTAAGGCCTGGGTGACCAGCCCCCAGAAAGCGAAGGGTAGAATAGAATGAGGTTTATCCTGAGGGCAGGTGCGACTTCCCTTGATGCGTGGGCAGTGGGAGAATCCCATGACCACATTTGTGTGTAAAAACTAGAAGTGACTCTGGCTGCAGTGAGTGGGGCTGGGCTGGCGTCGTGTTGGGGGCGAGAGTTTCCGTTGAAGAGTGTATGTTTTCGATTTTCTTCGACGGGCTCTAGTAAGTACCTTGAGGATCGTGTTGCAAAGGTGCTGCCCTGCCTTTGGCCGTTGGGGAGCTCCGTGACTTGCCTCGGGTCAGACTGGGCCAGCCGCCGGCATTTCCGGGAGGAGTGGCTGCTAGAGTGAGCGCAGTCCCCTCATGGTGGCGGTCCCTTCGTGGTCGCGCCCGACGCCTTCGGGGGTGAGAACTTCTCCTTTCCGAGGACGGGGTGGAGGAGAGCACGGACACTCTAGGAGGCAGGTTTTCCGCGAGAGTGGTGAGACCTGTAAAGGGCTGGCAGGGCACAAACGGGCTCTCCTGGGTTTGGACGGCCACCGGCACTGTGCGCGTCGGGTGGCAGGGGCGGCGCGAGCGCCCGTCCTCCTGACCCCCGGCGCCTGGGGTCGCAGCCTGGTCTACTGTCAGGCTGCGGGTGGGAACTGGTACAAGTTGTGAGGGCCCTTCCGGTGACTGGGTCCCATCATCCCCCTTGGGTGCTTGTAAAAATGACCGCTCTGTTGAGACGACGACTCACTCAGCGTAAAGCTCACTCGTAGTCTACAGCGGGTGTTTTTTACTGTGCTCGCTGACTTGAGCCGCTGTTAGCCCCGTCTAGTTCTAGAACGTCTTCATCCCCCCAGAAGACATCGGCAGTCCGTCCTCATTCCCCGCCCCGCCGGCAACCACTGACCTTCCTGTGTCTGTGGATTCGCCTGTTGCGGACGGTCCGGAGAAAGGAAGTCGCGTGTTAGGTGACCTTATGTCTGGCTTTTTCCACTCAGCAAACTGTCTCCGAGGCACATCCGTGTCGTTCCCTGTCTGGCGGGGGGGTGGTCCGTCGTGTGACGACAGACCCCATTTTGTTTTTCAGTTCGTTTCGTGAGCACTTGGGGCTGTCCGGTATCTGGCTCTTTAAGTAACGTTGCTGTGACTGTTCCCGTACAGGTTTTCACGTGGACGCGTGCTTTCGGGTTTCCGGGCGTGGTACGCAGAGCGGGAATGCACGGTCACCGGCTACGTCTGCTGGCCTTCTTGAGCACATCAAGCTGTTCTCCGGGGTGGCTGCCCCGTGTCGCAGGCTCACCAGCAGTGTGGGAGGGTTCCCGTGTCTCTACCTCCTGGTCGGCAGGTGTTCGGGGCTTCGTTCAGCCATGGTAATAGAGACGTGCCGCGCATCCCTCTGCGCTTTTTGGTTTGCATTTTCCCGGAGACGAACGATGTTGAGCATCTCTTCCTGCGCGTATTCAACATCGGTGTGTTCTCTTGGGAGAAAACGTCCCCTCAAGTCCTTTGCCTGTTTTTTTTAAGTTGGCTTTTTTTTATTTTTTATTTTTTAAAGATTTTTATCTATTTATTTGACAGAGAGAGATCACAGGTAGGCAGAGAGGCAGGTAGAGAGAGAGAGGGAAGCAGGCTCCCCACTGAGCAGAGAGCCCGATGCGGGGCTTGATCCCAGGACCCCGGGACCATGACCTGAGCTGAAAGCAGAGGCTTTAGCCCACTGAGCCTCCCGGGCGCCCTGTTGGCTTTCTTTTTAAATTACTCAGTTCTGCATATATTCTGGGCGCCAGACTCTGACCTGATGCACGGTTTGCGAGTGTCCCCCTCACTCTGTGCACTGTCTCCTCGCTCTGCCCATGTCCTTAGATGCACAAGAATGTCCCGTTTCGAAGACGTCCAGTTTTCGTCTGCGGTGCTCTTGGTGTCTTATCTAAGACCCCAAAGATTTGCTCCTGCCTTCTTCTGAGAGTTTTATAGAGTTAGTGCTTATACTTAGGTCTTTGTCTCATTTTGAGTTAATTTGGTATGTGGCATTAGGTAAGGATCCAATGTCTTTCTTTTGCATGTGGATGCTTAGTTGTCCCAGGCGCCATCTGTTGAAAATACTGGTTTCTCCCCCCTTGAGTTGTCTTGACAGCTCTGTTAAAGAGGCATTGGCCGCAGATGTAAGGGTGCCTGTGTGGACCTGGGTTCTCTCTCCTTGGTCTGTGTGCCAGTCTTTATGCCGGTACCACTCTGTCTTAATCATGGTAGCTTTGCCGTGAATTTTGAGATCAAGAAGTGTGCGTCCTCCAACTTCATTATTTTTAAAAATTGTTTTGACTATTCTGGGTCCCTAGCAGCCCACATGCATTTTTAGATTTAGCTTGTCACTCTCTGCCAGGGGTGGGGGTGTGGGGGGACTGCTGGGGCCTTAAAGGGGTGTTGCCTATACTCTGCACATCAATTTGGAGAATACTTCTGTCTTCACATGAAATCTTTCCATTTCTTGAGGGTTTCTTTATTTTCTTTCAACAATGTTTTATAATTTTTAGTTTATAAATCTTGCTATCTTTGGTTAAATTTATTCCTGAATACCTTATTATTTTTGGTGATACCGTAAATGGAATTGTTTCCTTAATTTCACTTTGGATTGGTCACTGCTGGTGTATAGAGCACAGTTGGTCTTTGTTTTGTGTCCTGAGTCCTCACTACACGTGTGTATTAGCGCTGGTAGGGAGTGGCTCGTGGATTTCTTGGGATTTTCTGCACATAAGGTAATGCCATCTGCGCAGAGAGTTTTGCTTACTCCTTTCCATCTGGATGCTTTTCATTTTCCTTTCTGATTACCCTGACTGGAACCTTCAGAAGAAAGCTTCCCGGAAATGGTCCGGGGAAAGCACCCACATTTTCACCATGAAGTGAAACTGATGTTAGCTCTGGATTGTTCTGTGGGCGCTCGTTGTCGAGCTGAAGAAGGCGCTTCTGTTCTTCGCGTGTTGGTGCTTTGATCATGGTCACGTGCTGCGTCTGGACAGGGCAGAACCGTGCGGTTTTTGTCATTCGGCTACCGTGGCGTGTTAGTATGTTGGTTCACTTTGAGATCTCAACACTGTGCTTGTACTCCCGAAACACAGCTCACGCTTCCTTTTATTAAAATCCCGTTTATTCTAGTAGCAGAGAAGATGACGTTCACTGCTCCCTTCCGACTTTTTTCCAGTTTATTTAATTTTCCACAAACTAGGGGTTTTTTTTGTTTGTTTGTTTGTTTGTTTGGGGGGTAGTGACTGACCAGAAAGTAATATTCAGATTTTTCTCCTTTGTCACCTTTTACCAGCCCTCATAATTTGGAGAAACTCAATTTTGAGTGCTTCTAAGATGATCGTGTCTCTAGTTTGGAACCTCAGTCGCTCGTGCAGGTGGTTTTCCATTTTTTCTGTGCGGTGGAGGCTTATACTCCACGCCTACCCGCCCGTGGCTGGTTTCTGAAGGAGACCTTTGGCCGTTGCTTTAAAGAGGCAGAAATGCTACACACGCGTGCGTTGTATTTACTTGTGCCTGTTAGTGGAAATTGTCTTTTTCATGGAAATGTGTAGCGTTCCAGCGCGTCCTACCCTTGTACTCGCCTTCATAAGTAGAAACGTCCCGATTTATCGGACACTCTCATTGGACTCTGTCCTTGCAGAGTCGACAGCACTTCTAAATCTGGATGTAAGTAAAGCATCTTCAGTATTTTTGAGTGATTTTCCCAGAGCCTCTTTTTTTTTTTTTTAGATTTTATTTATTTATCTGACACAGTGAGGGAGAGAGGGAACACAAGGGGCAGGAGAGCAGCAGCAGAGGGACGCAGGCTCCCCGCCGAGCAGGGAGCCTCATGCGTGGCCCCAGCCCAGGACCCTGGGATCGTGACCTGACGGAAGGCAGACGCTTAAAGACTGAGCCCCCCCCCCCCGCCGACACCCCTTTCCCAAAGCGTCTTGTCGCTGCATTAATGGTCTGTGTCGCCGTGGGACAAAAGTCCTCTGACGGGTGCTGCGGACACGAGGTGCGTCCTGTGGCCAGGGCCCTGCACGTGTGTCCCGGGCGGTCACAGATCCACAGATCGGGGAGGGGATGATGAGCTGGCTGGGCGCAAGCAGGGGGCCATGGCAGCGGTGGGGGCAGAGTGGCGCCCGCTCTGCTGTGGGAGCATGAAGGGCAGGTCCGCCGGCTTTTGAGGATGAGGTGACAGTGTTTCTGCGTGAAGTCGGGCCCCTCTGCTGGAGGGAGGAGGTGGCTGGGGCCCCAGAGGGCAGGAGGGTTACCTTCGGAGCCCCGTCCTCGGGAGCGTCGGTGGCGCGGCCGTAGGGCGGTCTGTCCTGGGTGCTCGAGGCTCCGAGTGCACGGGCGAGGCGGGGCGGGCAGAGCACGGGGTGCGCAGAGGTGCGGCGTCCACGGATCCCGGGCGCCGGCCCCGGGGAGCCCAAGGGCCCTGTGGGGACGCGAGTGAGGGGGCCTCCAGGGGCGGCCCGCGGAGGACTCCCGGGTCCGGGGGCGCGTGCCTGCTCTGGGGCTCGGCGTGGATGGGGTCCCTCGGCAGGTGCCCTCGGTGTCTTCTTGGGAGACCGCGCCGTTGTTGGGCGGACACGCGGGGGTCTTGGCTGCCACCACCGGGGGGCACGGCCTTCGGGGCGGGGCGGGGGCGTCCTGGCGACACGGTGAGCGGAGGGTTCCAGAAGGGGTCAGTGGGGTCAGGAGGCAGCGCACAAGCCCGGGTCTCCCCCACGTCCCTCCGGTGCCGGCGTGGGCGGCCTCCCCCGGGAACAGCAGCCTGGCAGGAACGGGCGGTTCCAGCGCCCCCAGTGCCCGGGGACGGAGGGAGAGACTGCGCGGATGGAAACGGCCTTGTGGTCCTGGTGGTCGTGGCTTCGTTCTGTGTTGACGTGACTCGGCGGTTTGGGTGTCGAGTTCGGACTCGCGGGTCCCTCCTGGCCCAGGGAGCCGCAGCGGTGCCGGTGGTGACAGGCGGCCGCCTCCGGCCACTTGGAAGGGGTCCCAGGATTTTGCCACAGGTGACGGCCACATCGCACGTAGGGCATGAAGCAGAGGAAGCTTGACGCTCGCTCTCGTGTTTGGCTTTGAAAGAGTCTGGGGAAGTAGAGAGGGACGCCCCTGTACGCAGCAGGCGGAGCTGCCCTTGGAGCTGGCTCGGCTGCCGCCTGGGTGGGACCCCGGGCCTGACTCCGCCTCCCTCCTCACTCTCTCTGGCCCTCCTTGTCTGTCTCCGCCCCTGTCCTCACACCGGGGGCTGAAGCCCAGACCTGGTGGCCCGTCTGCCCGCACGAGCAGCTCCGCAAGCTGCGGTGAAGGGGTCGTTCAGAGTTCCTCCGTTCGTGGCGATGGCAGGGGCTCGGCCTGTGCTGTGTCCCCGGCGCCCAGGGCACTGTCTGGCTTACAGTGGCCACTCACGTGTTTGCTGAATTTTAGAAAACAAGCTACAGCCCTCAGATCTCACGTGGGCATTGACCCAACCCTGCATTTCTCTTCTGCCTTTGGCTACTGCCCTGGGAACACTCCCTTCACTCACCCCGCGTGACCTGTGCGCCGAGCAGGTGCCTCTTCCGTCCCGCCTCCTAGAAGAAAGAGCTGCCGTCTCATGACGCCACGTGTCCGCCCAGGTCCGCTCCTGCCTCTCCTGTGCCGTGCACTCCCTGACCCCGCACCCCCCCAGGGCAGGTGCCCCTGTCCCCTGCTCACTCAGCTCTCGTGTGTCATCAGCCCCCGCGGCTACGCCGGGCCATGGGCACATGAACGTGACTTCACGTTCTCCGTCTTTTAACGCCTTATTGAGGACGTTTCCCTCTGGGCCCCTGCCCCTCCGCACGTCCTGTTCCTGCTTCCTTACGTCCACGCGGTCCGTCCTCTTACATCCAGCGCCTCTCACCGCCTGCCCCCTCGGGCCGTGAAGCACCCCCCGGCCGCGCGTCTCACATTGCTAACTTCCACTTTCCGGATTTTATTTGAGCGGTAAGTACTGACTTCCTGTTATGGTGACTGATGATTTCGCTTTTTTGCTGGCATCACCTTCCACCCACATGCACCCGCCTCCCTGAAAAAGGAAAGAGAGTTGAGAGGACTCCGTTGGGCGGCTCCGTTCCCTCCGCGCTGTGCTGACTGGCAGCCAGTGTCCGGGCCCAAGCCGCGGTCTCTGTTCTCTTTCTCTTACGAATTTCATCTTCCCCAGAGCTGACCACGGTCTGGTGGCTCCACACGCCTGGGCCTCTGTGTCTGCTGCGGTGGGCACGGACGCTGCGGCAGCTCTGCCGCCACGTCACCGGGCCGTCCCGGGCACAGCCCCTCCAGCCCTCATCTGCCCCGCTGGGACCACTGCTCCCAGCGCCACGGCCTCCTGGCCTGTCTTCGCTGGCGCGGGGATGTCCGCTCCCCGTCTGCCGTCCTCTTGCTTTATTCTCATTTTGCCAAATTGCATCATCCGTTATTTGCTGAGAAAGGGGCTTTTGTTGTGGTCTTTGCTTTTTTTTCCCTGCATGTTTGAAATATCTTTACTCCGCCCTTTTAAATGCAGTTGAAAATTTGGCCAGGTGTAGAATTATGGGTTAAAAACTGGTTTTTCTCGGAACTGTGAGGACGGTTGGCGTTCGAGCCACCGTCTTCTATGTGTCCTGTCTGCTGCCCTCTGATTCCTTTGCTGTGTGGCCTGTTCGTTTTCTCGGGAGAATTTTAGAATTCCCCTTTATCCCCAGTGGCGTGGTGCCCACTGTGAGGCACCGTGGGCGAGGGTCTGCTCCTAGGTCGGCTCCGTCCTCCGTGGACCTGGTCAGCCTCGAGGCTCCTGGGCTCCTGCTATGGGACACGCTCCTCTTAGTCCTTTGATGTTTGTGTCACGTTCTCTTCTCTCTCCTTTCTGGAGCTTGTTACCTGATGATGGGCCACCTGCCCCGGTCCTCTAAGGATCTTCTCTCTCCTCTTGTCCATCTCTGTCTTTTGGCTCTACCCTTTGGAAGAGGTGTTGAGTTTTGAAATTATTACTGTTTGAATTTCAAAGCGCATTTCCTTGTTTTCCTTTATCTGTCGTAGCCCATCCTCCAGGGACCCCGCCCTGCGCCCCAGGGCCTGCTTCTCTCCCGCAGAGAGGGATGACAGGAGCCCTGCTTCCTGGGCTGTTGGAGGGGCGCCCGCTTCACCCGGGGCCACACTCGGTTAGAGTAGCCCCTGGCCGGCGCCCAGCCAGCATCGGTGATGTCATTCCTGTTGACAGGCATTAGTCCCTTGAGGACATTAATTGTCATTTCTTTGACATTTTGTCGATGCGCTGTCCCTCTTTGCTCCAGCTGCCGTGTTTCGGCGTTCTCGCTCAGCTGTCTGCAGATCGGCAGCCATGGGCTCGTGTCTAAGACGCAACCATCTGGAGCCAGTGGGCCGTTCCGTGAGCAGGTGGGCCTTCCAGCTGGAGGGCTTCCCTGAGGTCGGTCGCTTCTTAAGGACCCCATGTGTTAGAATCTTGAACCTTTTCTTCCGAGATTTTTCCTTTTGGGGAGGAGTCTTTCACTCGTGGCAGCCGGCGTTTGGGAAACAAGGAAGGGGAGTAACTGTGTGCGCCCACCTGACAGGATGGGGACAAGCTGGGGGACCTAGCAGTTCAGGAAATGCCCTTCCAGCTCCATGCCCAGCATGGTGTGCAGGATGGCCGAGGCCCCGGGCAGGTTGAGACTTCGCCCCCCTGTGCGTACGTAGACTGTCACCTACCACGCCTCCTGCCCCTTTGCTGTCACCTGCTCGTCCGAGCCCACCCACCATTGTTGCTCTGTGGGAGGGAGAGGCCTCTGCCAGCAGTGGGCCACACTTGACAGAAAGTCGGAGCTCGGTTCTTGGGCACTGCCAGCTGTGTGTCATGGTTTCTGAGTATGACTTAAGACATAGACTGAGTAAGGTCCGCACCAGCCAGATGACCCATCCCACCAGAGTGCCTCGCTCTAGGCTGTGTGCACCAGAGCCCGAGCCTTGCTGCCACCCTGTGCCACCCCCTGTGGCCAGCAGGGCCCGTGTGCATGTGGGCCCTGCGTAGGGGTCTCCGGCTGCTCAGACAGACCGAGCAGTGCGGTGCGTGGCCGGTGCGAAGGCCCCATTGGGTGCCCTCAGTACCATATTTTTGCTTTTAGCATCACACTAGTTTTGTAGAGTAATGGCCTCATGTTAAATTCATGTTGGTAATTTAAATTTTGTTGGTTTTGTAATTTTGTAGGTATTTAGTTTGTACATGTATTTTGACTTCAGAGCTCCTTTAAACTCTGTGGACAGCATTTTCTAACTTTATAGATTCATACATATTTGTGTAGCTTAATGAAAATAATTTCTCACCGGTGGCAGTCATGGGAGTTTCTCTTTTAAAAGATTCAGTCCATTTTAATTAAGTTTAAAAATCACTGACAGAGCTAGAATGCCATTAATTATATAATATCATAGACCCCCTGGGTGTGAATGACAGAGATTTAGTCCCGTTTAGGCCAATACAGGATATTTTAATTTCATTTAAGCAAATTGGGTTATTTTGAGTAATTTAATTTAAAAAGTGACACTTCTAACAAGAAGGCTAGTCCTTTTACAGCTGTAACTGAAGGGGTGTTTTTGTTTCTTTAAAAAAAAAAAAAGAAGAAGAAGGCAGGACATCCCAGGCAGGAGAATCCATGCGTGTTTAAAAGTCGTGCCCAGGGGGCGCCCGGGTGGCTCACTGTATAAAGGGGCTGCCTTGGGCTCAGGTCCTCATCGTGGTGTGGGCCTCGAGGCCCCTGCGGGGCTGGGGGGTCTGCTTCTCCCACGACCCTCCCCCTTCTCTCTCTCACGCTTTCTCTTTCTCTCTCTAAAATAAATTAAATCTCTTTAAAAATTAAAAACAAAACGTGGAGCACAGTGCAGGTGAGGTGAGAGCTCGTATGGCAGAGTCCCGTGTTAACTGTGTGACTTGCGTGTTTGCGCACACCTTTAAGAGCCCCGTTGTGGGCCAGTTCTCCAAGTCGCTTCACACGTTGGGGTTTCTTAGTGTTGGACGAGGAGCTACGCCGCAGTAGGCCGTGAGGTCCTGCGTGCGCAGAGCACGCACTCCGTCCGCCAGCGGGACGGGCTGTTGGTGTCCGTGCCCCAGCAGCCGGGCGCGTTGTCCTGATCCAGCCCGGCTCGTCCTCAGGGCAGCCAGAGCTGAGCTTGTCCGGGGCAGCTGACGCGGGCGCGGAGTCCCAGTGCTGGACGGAGCAGGGGGACGGCAGCTCCTGCGGGACCAACCCATGGCCTTGTCCTGACTCGGCCCGCACGCAGCGCGCCCAAGCGGGAGACAACGGTCTTTTCTGTTTTTCTTAATCCAGGGGTCCACTCATGAATCCAGATCCGTTCCCTCCAGGCCTCGGTCTCGGGACGCCGCCCTCGCTTTCTTGCTCATACCCTGTGCCCTTCACCTGTAGTGAGCCCATGGCCAAGGTCTTTGTGTGTCAGGGTCTGAAACCTCAGGTGTCCAACAGTCTGTCGTCACGGGTGGTACTGGATGCACAGTGACAGAGGTGGTGCTGTGTGTGGCGTTACTTTGTACAGAAGCCAGCAAAAGGCCTTGCAGAGAACATTGACGCGTCTGTTAGTGTCACGTAAGAACGAGATCTGTAAGTCTATACCACGCGTGTGTCATAAAATCAGACAACAGTCTTCTAGGACCAGTGTTTTTGTTTTCTTTTCAGAATTAATTTTCTAAGTTTTTATTCCATATCCTTATATCAGGATGATGCAGCCTAAATAAATCCTGATGCCCCAGGGACCAAGCGTTCGGTCCATGGAGCGGAGCCCATGAGCCCATACGTGCTCTTGGGCTCTGGGTGCCAGAAGCGGAATCGGCTGCTTGGTAATGATGAGTTTCCTGTGAAAATGTTGCTTTATCCAGCGGGAAAGTTGTATATGTGTGTGTTTGCCTTTTGGACTTTTTTATTGACCTTTGTTATTGATTACAACTCCTTTCCAAATCATAATCTGGTAAACTGCTTCTGTATTTTATTGGCAGCTGACATCATCTCAACTGTTGAATTCAATTACTCTGGAGATCTTCTTGCGACGGGAGACAAGGGCGGCAGAGTTGTTATTTTTCAGCGGGAACAAGAGGTCAGTGATTCACAGTCCACAAGCCGATGAAAGCCGGCCTTTCTCGTGTTACTTGGAAGGAGGGAGAGAAACACGGGCACTTTTCAGTCTGTGACTTCACTTAGAGTCACTCGCAGCACACTAACTGTGCGGAAGCTCTCTGTCCTGGGTGAGCAAGAAGACCCGTGCTTCCTCTCCCCGGCGTCCAGCCACGGAGCTCCGATGGAGTCCCCTGTGCCCTTGTCTTCGGGAGAGGAGAGTCCTTGCCCTGCCCACAGGCTGTCGTGAGGACCGAGGGAAGGATGTGGGGTGGTGGAGTTCCGCATCTCTTTGCTCTCGTCTGTCGTTATGCTGGGGGCTGTGGGTGAGCATCACTCCCGCAGCCTCTGGAGGCGCTGGCTCCCGGCCCCGTGGTCCAGCGGGCAGTGTTCGGGCAGTGTGCGCTGGATGGCTCCGGCAGTGCCAGCTACGGGGAAGATTGTGTGTTGGGGGCCTTGAATTCTCTCTTCCTCCTCAGAGGTGAGCTGCCTGCCTCTGCCATGCCCCCCGAGGACCCCACTGTCCATGCTAAGAGGAAGGAGTCCTCAGAACGAGGCCTGGAGGGCTCCCAGAGGACTTGCACTCATGAGCCATTTTGTAGGTCACTCCCTCTCTTTGGGGGAGAGGGCAGAGAAACCCGTCTTTTTCAGTAATGCGTAAGGAGAGAATGGGAGGTAGAAGCGTGCCTTGCCCTGGAGCCTCAGCAGAGCCCGTGGGGAGTGCTGGGGAAGGAGACGTGGTGGCCAGGTGCTCTGCCGGGCCGTGTGCACATCCTGTAGGCAAGAACCACGGTGCAGCCCGGCCTGGGTCTTTCCCGCCAGCTTCACACACAGGGCCCTTGTCTGTGTCCGGGCAGGTCAGTGGGCACTTACTTTCTCATCCTCGGAATCTGGTCTCTACGCTTTCGTGGTAGAACTTTGCTATAGCGCCTCGTGGGCCCTTGTTCCCTTCCAACACATGTGCGTGGGGGCAAAGGCCAGCCCTGCCAGCAGCAAGGTTTGCTCGGGGGCATCTGTGGGAGGGCGAGCCCTGGGCTCCCCCAGCCGCAGTGGAGGATTGCATTGGTCAATGGGAAGGGCGTTGTGGAAGGTCAGCATCTCATCTTTAAAGTGTGCTTGTTGTAGCTCTGATTTTGGTTGTGTCCACATAGATTTAAAAACTATTTTTTAGTTTTTAAAAAGACTACTTTTTAGTTCAGTAGATTTAATCCTGTTTTTTCTGATTTGGGATGGCAAGAATTCTTTCGTAGATAGCGTATATGTTGTCGTTAGTCTGTCTAGGTCCTCACAAGTTCATAACTCTGCATTCCCTCCCAGACGTAGGTCACTGGGCGGTGCTGCTGCGAAGGAGCGGCCGCAGGAGCCGCCGGCCGTTCAAGAGTTCGCTCTTGGCTCCTTTACGTTTGCCATCTAAATGACATCCTTGTAGAAATGAAATTTTCCTGCTTTTGTGAGTCCCCATTTAAACCTAGAGAGTACTGGGTTACCATGGGAGACAGACGATGGTCCTGCTCGTGTCCCGTTCCACACTGCGCTGGGCGCCGCCGTTGCGGGAGCCGGTAGTGTTCCGTCGAGATGCCTCCTGGCGGTTAGTCGAGTGAAGCCACGGGTTCACGCAGAAGCGGGCTGTTGACACTGTTTACATTTGACAGACGCGGCTGTCTGCAACTTAATGAACCCTGGACAGCTTTTCTCCGTCCGTCTTCACAGTTTGGTTGACATGAAAAGCCTTCACGTTCCTCCGCCGGGATCTCGGTGCTCGCCGCACCGCGGACGCGGCTTCTCCCAGTGCTCTCAGCCCGGCCGCCGCCGCCCTCCCCGCCGAGCCCCCGGGCACAGGGCTGGCTGCACCGCGGGAGGGGGCACGGGTGTCCGGCCAGGGGGTCGGGGCGAGAGGGGGCCATCGGAAAGGTCAGGGTGTGCCCGAGACGCGAGGCAGGGAGCAGGGTCCGCAGTGCGACGTTCAGGCTGTTTTCCTCCTCGGCGGCAGAGCCCTCCGCTCCCGGCAGCCCAGTGTGTCGGTCTCGGGCGAGCAGGGCTGAGGGACTTGGCTCGGTTCTGCCGTTCACCGGGCACGCTGTCGGGCGTAGGTGGCCTGACACCAGCACTCAGCATATCGGAACCGGAATGCACCTGCCACCATCCTGTCCTCCTCGCCGATCCTGTTCCCGGCACCTCAGGCGGGCAGCCTTGGTGGCTCTGGCCCTGCTCTCTCCTAGGGACCCAGCTGCCGTGGGCAAGCAGGTCTTCCTCAGGCCCTTCCTCTCGCCTTTCTGTTCTTACCTCTTCCCGGACAGAGCATGGAGACTGCTCCCTGCCTGGGGGTCCTCGGAGGCTGACGCAGGGTCTCAGCCTGTAGGACAGAGGTTTTAGGCGTTGGGGTGGCCGGGGCTGGGGGGGAGGCACGGTTCTAACAGGAAGACGCCTGCAGCTCGTCTTCTCGGAGAGCGTGGCTGGGAAGAACAGGGGCCCCTGGGGGGTGGGTGCCTCAGACAGTTGTTCGTATCCTGCTGTTTTCTCGTAGTTGGTTACGGTCGTGAGGCATGGGACTGATTCCATAGAATTTTCTTCTTTAAAGATTTCAATTTCCTTTTTCTCACGGGCAAGGTAGAAGCATCTGCTGGTGTATTCTGCTTTCTCGTGGGGGTGGGATGCAGGCCTGAAGAGCTAACACACCTAACACAGCCACATGTGGCAACCGGGTCCTAGACCCTGGGGTCTGCGCGTGGTTTCCAGGGGTGTGCGGCACATAAAGAGCCATGCCGTGGAGACATCAGGGAGCTGGGGGTGTTTTCTCATAACATGTGATCTTCATCCAGAAATACACAAGCCCAGACATAAAGGTTTCTCTGTTTCATTCGATGTCCTTGACACACAGCCTCAAGTGTAAACATGTAAGATTTCAGGTGCCGATTATATAGCAAGAATTAAAATCTTGCTGTCCTTGGTTTTTAATTACGGAATATTTTTACTGTTTCATAGAAAATGTCACTTTGGTTAGAGAAGAATTCAGAGATTATTATTTATGTATTTACATTAACCACCACCAAGGTTTTCCTCTTTCCTAAAAGAAAAGCCCTTGGCAGGTAGAGGCGGCCCCAGTTGTGCTCTCCCTAGTTTGTCTTCCAGCTTTGTTCCCAAATATGCCTCCTTTTCACTCTGCTTTCCCAGAATTGGTTATTATTTTGAAGACAACATGCATCTTCCCAAGCATGTTTTTCTGCTTTTACTGTCATGTGTGGAATTGCTTTACATGTGTTGAAAATTCCATCACGGGGGTCCTCTGCTGGTACTGGTCGCTGCCTGAGTGCTGCTCAGTTGTCCTCCTGGGGCAGGGGGGACGGGGGGAGTGTGGTCTTGGCTGTTCTGGGGCTCAGTGTGGACTGCACGGGGTCACACTGCACCGTGCTGCTCCCATCGTGGGCCCGCCAGCCTCTCCGAGGAAAGTGCGTCCGTGGAGGAGCCTCCTTGTGTTGAGGGGCCCCTGGCTCCCGTGCAGGCGACAGGCACGTTCCACAGACCCCGCTCTAGCGCGTGTGCCCCGGGGTGGGGTAGAAGGTCTGCGAGATCATCGGATGCTAGTTTTTTCCAAGTAAATTATTTCAGGGTGTCCTCTACCTGACAGTTTTTGACCCAGTATTTTCTTTAATTTTTAAAAATGTGTCATTTTATATTCAAATTGGTAGTACTGAAGTTTTCTCTGTCCTGTGCTTTGTTCATTAACCCAGCTCATGTTTCCTTGCAGAACAAAAGTCGGCCTCACTCCAGGGGAGAGTACAATGTTTACAGCACCTTTCAAAGTCATGAACCAGAGTTTGACTATTTGAAAAGTCTAGAAATTGAGGAAAAAATTAATAAAATTAGGTGGCTACCACAACAGAATGCTGCTCATTTTCTACTCTCTACAAATGGTAAGAGCTTTTTTTTTTTTAAGTGATTATTTGATTTAGGATTTTATTTTTAATTTGCTGGGTGTAGCAGATTTTTACCTTGTTACCTTACTTGTTACCTTAACCCATTCTACAGGCGGTTTCTGCTTTAAACTGCGGGGAGAGGGTAAATTACTAGCTAGGGAACAGGCGGCGGGCTGAAAACGTAAAGCATACACGAGCGAGCAAGCCGGCGCGCTCCCGTGCGGCCCTGCCCTCCAGCGCGCCCCGTCTCTCTCACCCTGCAGACGGGGCGTCCGCTCTGTCCGTACCAGAAAGTCACCTTCAGAGTCTCGTAGCTTCTCAGTCAACATAGAGCCATACGGTTCTCTGATGTGATACTCGACTAACGCTGGTGTGTGGTACAGTTTTTCTTTTAATGTGGACACTGAGATTTTTATTTTCAGATAAAACTATTAAATTATGGAAAATAAGTGAACGGGACAAAAGAGCAGAAGGTTATAACTTGAAAGATGAAGATGGACGGCTTCGAGACCCATTTCGAATTACAGCACTGCGGGTACACACTGCTTTTTCTCAGACTGCCCAGTTCTCTCCCGGGGTAATCTGGGGCAGCGCGTGAGTCAGCCGTGCAGAGAAGACCGCTGAGCAGGACCGCTGCGACCCCTGCCCTCCCGACCCCGCAGGCGGTCCTGATGGCAGGCGTAGTGTGCGCGCGTGTTACGGTGGGGCTCCCTGTGTTTCCCGTAAGCAGGAAGCTGCACAGTAAGTTCAGAAAAATCTGGTGGTACTAAAGAAAGTCTAAACGAAAGTCTGACCCTGCAACAGAAATCTCTCGCAGTGTATCAGCGCCCACTGCAGAGGTCTGAAGGCGTGCGGTGGCGGTGGGGGCGGTGGAGGCCCCCAGGGGGCTCAGAGCGGTGCCCCAGATGGAGCCGCACGGGCCGCCGGTGCGAGATGAGCCACACGACCCTGGGCTCCCGTGGCGGCTCCGCAGTTAGCTGAGGCTCCCTCGGGGTTTCCAGGGTTCTTTGCCCGTCGGTCCGTAATACCGTCACTTCCTCTTTGGTATCCCTGGGCACCCTGCGACACGACCGTCTTCTTCAGTTCTGACCCAGATCGGGCTCACGCTGTAACGGCTGTGAAGCTGGGTCAGGGCATTGCCCAGGAGTGCCCACCCTGGAGGGTGTGTGGAAGGCGATGGGAAGGGAGGTGGGGCGCCAGGATGTGCCGCGTGCATGGGGCAGCGGCAGGAAGACCAGCACTGGCCAGTGCCCGTGAAAACTGCTGGTCGGCTGGTTTGTTTTTTAACGAGGTTTGAAGCTTTGCTGAATATTGTTTATCAAGTGAAGACCTCATCAGTGACCACGTCACAGGTTATGAAGGTGTGCCAGGGAAGGGCACCCTGTTGAGAGACTGCAGTGACACGAGGCGCAGAGTGCGTGGGTCTGTCTCTGCTCCGCTCCCCAAGCTCTCAGTGCTGGGCGCACGCAGGGTGCTGGCATGGTGGGCGCACAGGACAGCCACAGCCCAGCCACGGGGCCAGTGCTCCCCAGGGTGCGGGACACAGCATTGTCAAGGAGAAGCGCACGTGGGAGCGAAGTGTCACCACGCATCCAGGGGGTTGACACGGAGAGGCAGCATGATGGACTCAGGGAGAGTTTCTAAGACCCTGATTTGAACCAGGATGTTTTGATGTAAACACTGGTGGTTTCTCCCCGACCGTGCCCTTGCTTCCACGTCCATGCGGTGGTGATGAGCCACGGTGAGTGACAGTGGCTCTCAGATTCCAGCTCCCAACATGTGGAACTCCGAGTGTGACCGAACGGAGAAGGCTTTGGGTACCCTGTGACGCTGCCCTGGTGTCCCCTGTGTGTGCCCCGCCGCCTTTACGGCCTCCCGCCGAGCACGCTGTCCCGGCTCTCGGCCTGCTCCGCCACACCAGACGCTCATGTGCCTGTTGGAAAATGCACGGGTCTCGCCGGGCTCAGTGTCGGTTGTACCCAGCGGCTCTTCTGCACGTTCGCCAGAGGCACTTGGTGTAACTGGACCGAAGTGTCGTTTCATCAGAAACAGCTGTCATGAGCACAGTGATTTCAGGGTCACAGGCTGTAAACTGGCTTCTGTGACTTTAGCCCTCTATTTGATTTAATTGCCTCTCTAAAAGCTAAAAATGGACTGTTTGCCCAAATTCAGCTGAGTAGGAGTCAGATATTCCTCTTTCTAAATTTTGTTTTCCTCTTAAATTTTTAGTGCCAGGAGAGGGACTTACCTAGGAGGAGGAGCCTTTCTGTGCTAACATGAGAGTTGCCATGTGCTCGGATCACTTAGAGACCGTCGGAGGGCTGTGGCGGCCTGCCCTGCGCCCTGCAGGACGGACGCCTCCTGCAGAGAACACCGGCGCGGGGTCAGCGTAGCTGCTGGAAAATGAAGGCAGCATTTATGCATGTTCCCCCAAGCTCATTTTTGCAGACTTGTGGGCAGAGAAAAGGAGAGCTCTTCTCCTGTCCTTCAGGTGCTCCCTTTGGCTTTTAATTAGAGAAGTAGCAGAGTTACTCTGTTAATTTTTATTATGCTTTTAAACTCCTGCCTTCTTTCTCACTAGATGTCAGTGGTGCTGGGACTTTTTCCTCCTTTCTCACATGTGGACACGGTCACCCATGATGGTGCCCCTGCCTCTCGTGGGGGCCTCGGGACACGCAGGCGGCCCCTTGCTCTCATCTGCCTGTTGCCAGGCGACTCCACTGTTTCCGCAGCGCTGTCGCTGTCCTGTTCCCGACCACAGCGCCCAGCACAGAGATGGGGTTTTTGTGCTCCTTTTAAAAACCCCTTCATTGAAGTCTGTTACACATCCCAGAAACTGTCTCTGCCAGATTCAGTGAGCTGCTGAGGACCACTCACGGGCAGACCAGCCCACGTGGCCAGGAGCCGATGGGAGCGTGGCCCCACATCAGCTCGCTGGGGCCCTCCTGTGCGCTCTCCCCTCCCCACACCCCTCCCCGGCGCCCAGCACGTGCACAGAGCGGCAGACCACCCGGGCCGTGAAGAGGCTCGCTGTCACTCTGCAAAGCAGCAGCAGCAAGAGAGGAAGGGGGTCCTTGACGGCGTCTCGCATGAGCTGCGCGGTGGCCGCAGGACAGAAGCACCGTCCTCGGGGGTGCCCTGCCCTTCAGCACGGGTGGATCTGCCGCGGGGACGGCTGCAGGGAGGGACAGGACCCCGTCCGCAGCCCGTTTTCACAGTTCTGCTCTTTGGTTGTTTGCGTAGTGCCTGTAGCGGAACTCTTGCTCGCTGGGGTACAGATATGTTCCCTTTTGTTTTCTACTGTTAAGTGTTGTACTTTTATGCTGTGGTGATCTTTGTTTTGAATTCCTATTTCCTTCCATTTTTAGGTTCCAATATTGAAGCCCATGGATCTTATGGTAGAAGCAAGTCCACGACGAATTTTTGCAAATGCTCACACATATCATATAAATTCCATTTCAGTAAATAGTGATCATGAAACATATCTTTCTGCAGATGACCTGAGAATTAATCTGTGGCATTTAGAAATCACAGATAGAAGCTTTAGTATCCTTCATCAGTCGGCTGTCTTGGCATTGTTCATAGGTTTGTTCTTCAGGAAGGTTCTGGATGCTTGTCCACTCCTGCATCTGAGTGGGCACCTCGGAGCACGGCTTGCTGCATGGTAGCCTGTGGTGTAAGATCTCTGGTTTAACCTGTCCTTAAACCTGGAAACTGCTTTCTACCTCTGGGGAGAGTTCTCCATGAAATGAGCGTGATCTGCCTTCCTGGGTTCCTGAGAGACTATTAAACAGTGTGTATCTGGAGGTTCAGTGTTGCCTGGCCCCCTGCGCTCCGCCCCACATCTGCTCGCAGATCCTAGAGTAGAAGACCCTGGCTTTGGTCAGAGTGGTGGTTAGGAGGGACTGATGGCCGGAGGACTCTGTTAGAAGACGAGCTGCCTGAGGACTCTTCCGTGTCTTCAGAATGCTGCCGGGCTGCTGTTTCCGTTAGCGTGGCCGTCAGCGTGCGGCTGCTCAGGCACGTGAGAAGTGGTCGATTTGTGCAGGAGTGAGAGCCCTGTCCTGTGTGCACATCGAGGGGCACTGGTCAGGATTTCCCCCGTTTGGGAGCCATGTCGGGCCGGCCAGAGTGGGACAGGTGTCCGCAGGTCCCCTGGGCCGCCTTCTAGACAGGGCTTGGCACGTGTGTGCCCCCTTGTACTCAGGCAGAGCCGCGAGATGGATGGATGTGGTGTTTGGAACTCCAGCGCTTCACGCCGGGTTTTTATTGCCCGTTGTCCCTGTGCTTGGTGTGGCTGTTGACTCTGTCCGCCCCGAGGTGCTGCCGGTCGCCGAGGCGCTCCGACGCCTGCCCGCGGGGCCTCCTCTTCCTGCAGCCGGGCACAACCTCCCGTCTTACAGGGTTCATGCCCGTGCTCCCTGCTTTCCCTCCTTAAACTCATATTTTAAATCTTCCTTTCTTCTGTTAATATGTGACCATGTTGAACAAAATTCAGATACTTCAGAGGAAGTCCCCCCCCACACCCAGTGCCACCCTGCGCCGGAAACCGTTGTAGGTGGTGGACACGTGCCTCCCACCCTGCGTCTGTATGAGAAGTTGGTGTTCAGGAACGACGGGGCTCCTCCACACGGTGGTAATGAAGTTGCAAGCACTCGGGTGCCAGCGCCCGAGTTCAGCTCGACGACCTTAATGAGCATGGAGTCCCTCCGTTGCCCAGGCCTTTCTCTCCCCGCAAACCCGCACTCCTGGGGTGCTGCCTGTGGGACCCGAGAGCCCGTGGGTGCAGAGCTGTGTGCACAGGGCCTGGGGCACATCCAAAAGCTCCAGAGTTCCTGCCACTGGCCTCATTGATTTCTTGGTGTGTCATAGCCATCTTCCCCCCGAGACAGAATGCGGGTTTGCAGCCGCAGGATTGGGTGTCTACTCGGAGCTGTGCACGCGTCTGTGGGCCCCGGTCCCTGGGACGTGAGCCGCAGAGAGGGCCGCGTGGGGGCCGCCTCTGGGCGGGCTTGGAGACAGGCGTTCCCACCGCCTCTGAGCATCTATTTTAGCAGAACCCTGGACCTTCTTTAAAATAACTTTCACATCAGTAAAACCAAAATAAGACCATTTTTAATTTCTTTGATTATAGGTGAGTTGAAGTATATTCTGTTAATTTACTGTCCGTTAGTGTGAACTTTTTTTTTAACCATACTTTGTGGGTTTTCTCCTGTTGGAATCTCATCTTTTTTTCTTCAAGTTTTGTGAGAACTCTGACTCAGAGATGATTTATGTATGCAGTCATATTTTTCGTTGTCTTTGCAAGATTTTGTCCCATGGTCACGTTTCAGGCGCCCTTCCTTGTGGCGACGTAGGTCATGGAACACACGGCGCTTTCCTACATGCGCTTCTGTTAGCACCGTGACCCTCCGAGTGCCTTTCGCTGCCCTCATGTGAGCGCTCTGGCTGGGAGTCGTGCTGCTGCCCGAGGCTTGGGCCCCTGCCCCTGCCCCCGTGCCGCCGCACCGGTCTGCACACTGACCGCTGTCCCTTCAGCGCACCTCGGGCTGCAGGCCGTGCGCTGGCCTGAGCGGGGGCCCTGCTCGGTCTGTCGAGGCTCCGGCCCGGCAGCCTGGGCGGCGTCCTCACGGCCGCTGCTCACTGCTCCTCCCTGAACCTGCCGGGACCTCGGCTCTGGCGCAGAAGGGCCCGTGAGCGTCTCCAGGCCGCCAGCAGTCCCCGGGCCGGCCGCAGGGCTCCGGCCCCTCCAGGGCCACGGCCTGCGCGGTCTCAGGTCCAGCGGCGAGCTGTGGCGGCCCGGTTCTTACACGTTTCAGTGGAAGGGTCCATCTGGACCCTGTTGCTCCATCCTGACCCAGAGCCAGAGCCAGATTCTACTTTCCCTTTTTCTTTTTTAGTTGAATGATTTCTGAAGCTGGCAGACTACAGGGTTAGCTGTGTTCTGACCGCTTGGAATGGGCTCTTCGTGGCAGATCAAGAAAAGATTCTTGAAAAAGCAGAATCTTTTGGAATCTGACCGTTCTCTTCTGTGTGGGATTTATGGATAGAAGTGGGGGATTTTTGCACGCGTGGCTGCTTGCTTCCTTGCGTTGTTTGCTTCATCAGACGTGTCTGGGCTTGCTGGGAACGGCTTCCCACGGGACGCCGGTGGGCGGGACGCCGGCTGGGCGTGCGCGCGCGGGTCCCGGCCCGGTGAGGCGCGGGGCGGTGGCCTGAGCAGCGCAGGGACCCAGCTTCTCTCACTGGGCTCACGTGCGTGCGTGTCTGCTCTCGGCCCTCGCGGCGGGGTGCTGCACGCCTGACGCTCGCTCGCACGTGGACTAAAGCCGGACGCTCCGCCTTAACTGCGCCGCAGACATCGTGGACACGAAGCCCGTGAACATGGAGGAGCTGACGGAGGTGGTCACCGCGGCCGAGTTCCACCCACTGCAGTGCAACGTGTTCGCGTACAGCAGCAGCAAAGGGACCATCCGACTGTGCGACATGCGCTCCTCGGCCCTGTGCGACAGACACTCCAAGTGTAAGTGCCCGAGAGGCTCAGGATGTCTCGTGTCGATGCCGTTTCCCGGGTGCGAGACCGTCTCCAGAGACTTCGCGTCTCTCCTGGTCTCCTGAGTCCCTGGGTGGCCTCTGGTGGGCCCTTGCTGGCACCCGTGGGCCATGAGGCCGTGCTCCCGCGGACTCGCCCTTAGCTGTCCCCCGGTGGGGCAGCCGTAGTGTTCGCCCACCCGGAGTGTCTGGGCTTCGAGAACCCTCTGTTGCCTCTACCTCTGTGCATTAGGACTTCGGCAGGGGCTGCCGGAGCGCATCTCACTCACGACGGTTCTCAGCTGTCGGACGGGCTCTGTTCACGGTGAGCTTTGCTGCACTTGAAGCCCGTTCCCTCAGGCGAAGCTCTAGCGCTGTAATCCTCTGAGCCTTGAAGTATCTTCTAGGGGAGGACAGTTTCGTTTGTGTGTTTAGCCGTAAAGAGCAGGCCCAGCCTCACAGGAAACCGGGAGTGTGCGCGTCGTGCACTGGGTCGCGTGGTGGGGCCCAGGCTGTGACCGGGGACTCTGCTCACGCGTCCTCGCGGTCCGTTGACAGGTCCCAGCAGCCTGTCCGAGGACGTGCCTTCGTCTTCATTTCCCACGACGCTTGCGCCGCTGGCGAAATCCGTTCGCGATCGTGGCGTCCGGAGTGGCTCCCACACGACGCGCAGCGGCACCAGCGGGCCTGGCGTTCGCGTGTCGCTCTGACCGCTTCTCGGCTGCCCTTCTGCCTCGCGCTCGGTGTCCGCGGCCGACTGCGTTTTAGAGAGTCCCCTCTGGGACTCCCGCGGTGACGCATGAGCCGCGTGCAGCGCTGGCCTCTGTCTCTGAAGAGAACGTTCTGTTGTCGTTAGTAACGTCCGCCCACGTGGGGCCTGGACTCACGGCCCCAGGATCACGAGTCGCGCGCTCCACCGAACGAGCCAGCCAGGCGCCCCTTAATGTTCTTGAGTGAACCACTTCATACAAAGTAGTTCTTGTCGGCAAAGGAGTGGACTTGAGCGAACGTTTGGTGTTGCCACTGGCTGGCTTAAAGTTAACTTGAAATGCGGAGCCTTTTCTGGGTTCCTACATTAAAAAAAAAAATAAAGCTAATGCAGCTTCAAAGGAGGACGCACGCACTCGGGGTTTCCAGAGCCGAAGGCATGACAGTGCAGTCAGGGGTCCGGTGTTGCCTCTGGGCTCTCGACCACGGCGCCGGAGGAGGGCCGTTGGGTTTCTTCTGAGAAAGCAACACCTGTGGGAGGAAGGAAGGTCTGCTAAGGAGGCACCTGGCGTCTTCCAGAAAGTAGTAATTTGGTTTTGTTACGCGGAGCCGGACTCCCGAGCAGCAGAGACAGACCCCTTTCCTGACGGGCTTTGGTATATGGGACCCGTTCTGGGGGTTACTGTCCGGATCCGGTGTTCCCAGGTGACGCTGCTTTCGTCTTCCCGTGGTGTGGACGGGACGGGTCTGCACGTGGCTCGCTAGGGCCTAGGCTGCGTGGACGCGCTGGTGCCGTGCTCAGCACAGGGTTCTTGACCAAGAGGCCCGTCGGAGTGTCCTGAGGGGCTTTTCCAGGCCACAGCCAAGGGCCTGTGTTTCTGATGCTGTCCCTTGGCAGTAACTGGCCCTGGGACGTGTCATCTAAGTCTCTTAAGCTCGGAAGTTGAAGGCCAGAAAACGTACCAGAAAGACGAGAAGCGTGAGTGCTGTGCGGTCTGCGGCCCCCTGGGCTCCCCAGGGAGGGCCCAGGGACTCGAAACGGGGTTTGTTCTCTGGCCTTGTTGTTTTGTGGGGGGGTTGGTTTGGTTTGGTTGTTTACTTCAGAGAGTGAGTGAGCAGGGCCGGGGCAGAGGGAGACGGGGAGAGACTCCCGGGCAGACTGCGCTGAGTGCAGAGCCCCACGTGGGGCTCGATCCCACGACCCTGAGCTGAAATCACTTAACCAGCCCTGCCACCCAGGCGTTCCCGCGTTCTCTGGTTTTTTAAACAGAAGCTGAAAACTTTGTGTTTTTCAGTTTTTGAAGAGCCTGAAGACCCCAGCAGTAGGTCCTTCTTCTCAGAAATAATCTCCTCCATCTCGGACGTAAAATTCAGCCACAGCGGTCGGTACATGATGACCCGGGACTACCTGTCGGTGAAGGTGTGGGACCTCAACATGGAGAGCCGGCCCGTGGAGACCCACCAGGTGAGGCCGCCGCGCAGGGAAGGCGCCGCCCCTGCGCACGACGCTTTCTAACTTTGCTGTGGTTTCCTTAAGGTGCACGAGTATCTGCGAAGCAAGCTTTGTTCTCTGTACGAAAACGACTGCATCTTTGACAAGTTCGAGTGCTGCTGGAGCGGCTCAGACAGGTGGGGCGCGCGTCCTGGAGGGGCTGCCGGGCTGTGCCGTCCGGGCCGCCTGCCTGCTGAGCGGCAGGCTCAAGGCAGAGGCGAGAGGGCGTCTCAGCAGCTGCTCCCTCGCTCTCGACCCCGCCCGTTCTCAGTGCATGTGGTGTTACAGTTCCTTTTGGCTGTTTTTAAAATACTTCTTAAATACTTCAAAATAATTTTTTTCGTGTCATGTCCAAGATGAGTGAGAAGGAAGGACTTAGCGCTGAGCGTGTGGAATGGCCACATTCCAGTTTGCCTTTTCCTCTGGAGGGAAGAAGGGAAACGCCCTCCAGGTTCACTGGCGGCATGGCCGGCGTGAAGTCCCAGTGGCCTTGACGAGGCAGGGGCTCTGGGGTCTCGTAGTTTATTTCGTGCACGTCCTTTGAGGAGGGCAATAACGGTGCGTTTCTGGTGCCAGAAGGAGATTGTCGCCGTCCCTGGTAGAATGCTGCGTCCGGTGGGGCCTCCCCGTGATGTGAGCGGCAGAGACCTGGGCTGCTGGCCAAGCCGCCACAGATCTCTGCACGCGGGTCATGGAGTGCACACGTAAGGGAGGGGGCGAGCGCGATGGCCAGGTGAAGAGGGGACGGGAAGCAGAAGGTCTGGGCACCTGGGGTGCCAGGCTGGCCTGGGGACATCTGATCCCAGGACCTTGCTGGCTAGGTTTTCACAGCAGCCGAGGGCTGGCGCGCTTCAAGAAGCCTCGGGTCCACACAGTGCGCGCTGGCGGTGAGACCCTCAAGGGCTATGGAAAAGGCATCATCCATCTTCGTCCAGATGGGAGTCCTGAGGGAAATGTGTCTGAGACCCCGGCGGGTGGGAGAAGCACGAAAGTCCCCGGAGATGTGGAACCGTCAGCCTGCCCGCTCTCCCAGGATGTGGCATTTGTATCTGGACCGGCTGTGTGACCTGGAAAAGCTAACTACGGAGTCAAGTCAAGTCAGCGGGCAGGGCTCTGGGCTTCGGGAAGAACAACCACTTCAGGTCCCGCCGTCTGGTCCCGCCGACCGCTGCCTGGGTCCCGTGAGCCCTGCGGCCGCCACGAGCCTCCCGAGGCAGAGGCAGAGCACCGGGCTCCACCCGCCCCGGCAAGCAGCACGCGCCTCATGCGGGCATCTGTTTCCCAAGGCCCCGGCAGCGACACCAGGGCTCTGGGCAGGGCCGCACAAGCAGTGGGGCTGGGGTCCCAACCAGCACGCGCTCGGCTCCGGCAGAGAGAGGCTGCGGGGCCCTGGCGCCCGGCCTGGGAGAGAGCACCCCGGCGTCACGCTGTCGCCAAACGCACCGAAGACCTAGCGGTGTGCCTCGCCCAGCGCCCCCGGACTCTGGATTTCCCCCGATGAAAATCCGTTAGACGCGAGCATACAGGTAAGAAGTCCCAAGTACACACGGAGCTGCTGTGAACAAGTCGGAAACAGCAGCAGAGCTTCACCTCTGAGGGGTCCGATACTGGAGCGGCAGTCGCGTAAGATACGAACACGCTGGAAATGTTTTCAGATCAGTGGAGGGAACCCTAAGAGCCCTAAAAATGACGTAGGAGATTTGGAAAGGAATCAAACAGGACTTCTAGAAATGAAAAGCACTGTGGTTGAAAATGGCTGTGGACTTGGTAGGAGACCCAGAGTATCAAGAGAGACCTTGGGTTTGTGAACTGAAGAGCATCAGAGGTGCCCCACGTGCCTCGTGGAGTGTGGCGGTGGGACCCGTGGAAGGTCAGGAGCACCCAGAGCACAGGGGGGCGGGGGGGGGGGGGGGGGGGGGGGGGGGGGGGGCGCAGGCAAATTGCGGATGAGTGCCCAGGAGTGCCTGGGACACAGCCAAGTCAGGAATTTTCTGTAGCTGACGGGAGAGTGAGCACATGGATTCAGGAAGCACGGAAACCCCCCTCGTGTCAGAACGAAACCACGGGGTACCAGAAGCAAAGAGACCTTGGAAACAGCCGTGGAAGGCCTGACGCGCTACGTTGGAGACCAGACTGTCCGGCTGAGAGCGGCCCGCTCCGCGCAGCAGGTGGACGGCGTGACGCAGCTCTCGTCCTCGCTCCAGCACGCGGGGACAAGGCTGCTGTCAGCCCGGGGGTGTGTGTCGAGACGGGGCTCGCTCAGAACGTGTGTGCGATAAGTTGCTTTCAGGTGGAGAGCAGTTCGCCCTGACGGGGAGCTCACGAGACAGATGGGGGCGCCCCCCGGAAGGGACGCCGTCTTCGAAAGCAGCCGCCGCTGGCCCCAGCCCTGTGAGCAAAGCTGAGGAACATGGACTCTGAGTGAGTCATTTGTCTCGGTCATCCGTGTTGGGGGGACAGGTCCGGAGGGAACAAGCTGAGTGTTGTACACCCGGGGCCAGAGTCGTGGGGGAGCGCCGCGCACGTGGTGAGCCCGGATCCAGGCGGAGGCGGTGGTGGGGCGTCGGCTGCGTTCACTGGGCAGACGGACACGTGCGGGGTACGGCGGTGAAGACGAAACCGCGCGAGCAGAGAGCTGCAGCTGCTCAAGGGAGAGCGTCCAGACCATGCAGAGGATTCCCGGTCGGCAGGAAAGTGGCAGCTCAGGAATGGGAGTTAATAGAAATGGGAAGAAAATGGATAAAAATGCTCATTTTCATTCGGAGTCAGCCGGTCAGAGTGACCGGGACGCCGGCCCAGAGCGCTCACGACGACAGCGATGTCGGGCTGGCTGGGGGGTGGAGGCCGATGACCGTGGTCCTCTGGGGACTGGCAGTGGCGCACGGGGGTCAGTAACCTCGTGCGCACACGGGCAGGAAAGGCTGTTCAGAGACCGGAACTAGCGACCGTCTGAAGGAGCCCCAGTGCTCCGTGTCGGGTGAGGGGACAGGGAACGGGTCTTCTCATAACCTACGACAGGAAGAACCGAAGATGATCTCACAAGGATAAAGACCAGAGAAAGCGCGTTCTTGGAAGGCTGCGACTCGATGGCTTCTGCGTCTTGTAGAATGCACGAGATGGGTGTGTTTTTAAGAAGGTGTGACTGTTTGACACGTAAACGTGTCCCGGAATGATCCTGTCCTGCTCTGAGGACTGACCGTCCTGCTAGGGGCCCCGGACCACGCGGTGGTGGCCTGTGGGTAGGTGGACAGTCAGTGTCTTTTTCTTTATGCCTCTTGGTATATCCCAAATACTGAAACATTCCCGTAAGTCCCCCAGGAACGTCGGAAAGCATTTGCCTGTTCTTTCATCCCTGCAAACCCTCCCCTGCCTTCTGGCCAGGAAGCCCCTGTGGAGGGGTGGTGTGGCACGGGGGGGACCTGCACTCCGCCCGGGGCTGTGCCAGGTTGTCCGGCAGCATAAACGGACGCGCCACTCGCTCCTGCGCACTTTGCGCCAGCGAACAGGGTGACGCCTGGCCAGGTGCTCGGGAAGGCGGTCGCCTGTGTGGTTCGGGTCACTGGACCAGTGCGGTGGGGACGCTGCCTTCCCAGCTCCCGTGCGGGCACAGTGGTCAGAGCAGCCGGGGTCTGGGGTCTGCAGCAGTCGGTCTGCTGTGGGTTCCGCCAGGCGCAAGACAGCGGGCCCTGAGGGGGCCTCCCGCCCTCTGTGTTCCCAGGAGGTGCGGCTTCCCGAGCGCAGACGGCAGCTCCCCGTGGGCGCGCCCTGCTCAGCCTTTCCTGCTGGCGTCCGGCCCCGGGCCTGCGCTGGCGAGCGTCCCCGGCTGGGCGCTCCCGGGGCTCAAGAGCAGAGTGGTCTTCTCGGAGTTGAGCCGGTTTCCTGCGTGCGGTTTAGTCAGACCCCGGGGGGTTCGCCCGCGGTCAGGGTCAGCTGCTGGCCGTGCCTCGATGAGACGGCAGGCTGCGGGGTCTGCGGTGGCGCTCGTCCTAAAGCCGTGGGCCAAATCATGGCAACACAGGCTGTGAGCCATTTTCCTCTAAGTTTTGTAGAAGACCAGAAGTTTCTACCCATGTGACAAATGTTTCGACTATAGACACGGTGGAAGCCGTTAGCATTAATGCTGGAGAAAGAAGAACGTGGGCAGCACGGCAGCGTCTGAGACCCACACTGGGGTCTAGGCCTTCTCTTTGTGTTCCTGTTGCTTCCCGTGAAATAACTTTGACATCAAAATGAATCAAGTATTCTTTGAGCAGCGTGTGTTGTGCTGGGACGAGTCTGACTGATGTCCACTGGACGCAGAGCAGCTTCGATCATTGACAGAGTCGCAAACGTCCAAGACCTGAGACCACAGACACTGTTACTGTGGCTGGGACAGGTGACTGCGTCGGGGGCTTGGGTTTGTTTTCTTTACTTTTTTAAAAACGCATTCATGTGGGGCGCCTGGCCGGCTCCGTCAGAGGAGCATGGGACTCCTGATCTCCAGGGTGTGAGCGCAAGCCCCATGCCGGGCGTGGAGATCACTAAAAAAACAAAGTGTAATTAGAAGTGTGACTGTTCTTTTCCTTTTCGGTTCTGTCCTCTTTTTTGCGGACGAGATCGTACGTACCCCGGATTCAGCAGGAAGTTTCCACTGCGTGTCTCTCCAGACCATCCCTAGTGTCGTTTTTTCTAGAAAGGTCTTGTCGGGGAGAGGAGGGGTGAGGGAAGGGGACCCGCCCAGGCGTCCCGGGCGCTGGGCCGCGCGCGGCAGGGGTGTTGAGTGCTTCCTCCCTGACGGGCGTTACTCTCTCTCCTTGTCTCGAGCAGCGCGATCATGACGGGGTCCTACAACAACTTCTTCAGGATGTTTGATCGGAGCACGCGGAGGGACGTCACGCTGGAGGCTTCCCGGGAGAACAGTAAGCCTCGAGCCAGCTTGAAGCCTCGGAAGGTGTGTACGGGCGGTAAGAGAAAGAAGGACGAGATCAGCGTGGACAGTCTGGACTTCAACAGGAAGATCCTGCACGCGGCCTGGCACCCCGCGCAGAACGTCATCGCCGTGGCCGCCACCAACAACCTGTACATCTTCCAGGACAAGGTCAGCTAAGGAAGCCAGCGCGGGGGCAGCCCGGCCGTCTCCTCAGACGAGGGGCGCTGTCCTCCCCGTGAGGAGCGCGGTGCCGCCCGCTCCCCTTCGCACACCGGAGGGGCCGGCCTCCCGCCTGCAGCGAGCCGGGCGCAGTCGGTGGACGTGCTCAGTAGGGGCCGCGCGTCCGAAGACGCGTGTTTACTCAGCCTGGGCCCGCCTTTCCGGTTCACAGACCGAAAGGTTAAGGCCCGAGAGGAAAGTTGTCTGATGGAACATCTCTCCTTCTGAGACTCTCACCCTCCCGGCCGTCCCCCCCCACACTCGGGCCTTCACACGTGCTCGTGCCCCCGCCCCTCTGCCGTCCTCGGAGCCCGGGTGGCCCTGTCGAGGGCGTGGTCCCCAGCAGGTCCCACAGCTTTATAGCCCCCACAGCTGTACCGGCCTCCACAGCCCCGGGTGTGAGCACTGAATAAAACAACACACACACTGTAGAAAGTGGTTTTAAATCCAAGATAAGTATCGGCCTCTTATTTGCTCTCGTTGCACGTGATGAGATTCTGCAGAATCGCGCTTTGGAACAAGGGGTAAAACTTCCGTCCTTCGCTGGCAGGACGGCGGCCCTTGGGCCCGGAGCCCGTCCGTCCCAAGCTCGGGTCTGTTTTGGTTCTGTGGAAATGGTGCGGGTAACGCGCCAGGTACGGTCGGCGCGAAGCCTGGTCCCCCGCCCCGGAGAGAGCGCCGCGAGCAGCGCTGTCGCCGCCCTGAGGGGACACGTCTGGGTCCCACAGCGCCTCCGTTCACAGCGGGGACGCGGACATGCTTTGTGTCTAAGCCTTTTCAAGGAGGACTCGTGGGAGCGACGTTCTTTCTACAAACCGCCGGGATCCCGCGCGCTGGACCTCGTACCGCCTCCCAAGCCCGTACGTGACGCCATCGCTGCCCTGGGGTGGGTTTTTCGAGTAGGATCTTTGGTACCAGAAATCAGCATTTCCCAAGACAGTACAGACCCGTGCCGGGGCCAAGTGACTGGACCTTACCGGGATTCCACACACGGCCCCAGTCCGTGTGCTCCAGGGGACGGCAGCGCCCGGCCACACGCGCGGGTCTTGAAACTGTAGTTCACGCTACGTGTAAGCACAGAGACCTCCGGGGTGAGCGTTCCCAGAATGCTACTTGGACGCGCACTAAGAAACGGAGAATTTCAAGTACGATGGACTCAAACATCACCCCCACTGTGTGTCCGTCGCCGGCACGGTCTGGCGGAGCCGAGGTGTGGGTGCCGTGAGGACTCGCCCACCCTGGTCCTTCCGGAAAAGTGCTAGGGGGGTGGCGTGTCTGTGTCAGCTGTCGAAAAGGCGTAACGAGTTGTAAATGTGGGACGGGCTTCGGCTGTGTGTTGGGGCCTGCCCGTCACCGAGGGCCCCCGCGGCCACCACGGCGCTCCCTTCTCGTCCAGCGTCACCGGCGCCGTCTCTGTTCCTGAGAGTGAGTTGTGTGAGCTGATTCATTCTCGGCATTCTGTGCTGCTGTTTGCCTCGATCGAAGCTTCCACGTTCTCTAGGCTGGTGACCTGCGTCGGGGTGGATACGCTTCCTTCATGTGTGGATTCAGACATGCTTTTTTTGTTTTGTTTGTTTGTTTTAAAGAAAAATCGAGCTTCTGATATGCTAGTGTGAGATTCAGGAGCCTGGTGGTCAGCCGTCCGCAAATCAAGGGCGCTTGCAGGGGGACGACAGCAAAGGCCACGGCTCTGCCCGCTCTCGGAGGAGCTAAGCCGCCCCGAGTCCGCAGCCGGAGGCCGTACCCCCCGCCCCAGGCGGCCCCCGCAGGCATCCCTGGCAGCTGGGCTGAGCCGGGGCCCTGCAGGTCCTTGCTTAAGGGGGTTGAGAAGAAGGTCCGAATTCGCACTCGGACCGCTCTCAGACCCGTGCCCTGTGCACGGAGGAGAGGGAGCCCTGACCCAGTCGGCCTGGGTGACGGCGACTCCTCCACTCCGGAGGGGAACAGCAGGCCCCTGGTCCAGAGGATGTCGGTCCTCGCGCAGAGCCCCGCCCCGGTCTGAGGTGGGGGCTGCCAGGGGTGCGAAGCAGCGACAGAACCATCATTCCCGTTATGATCTGGCTCGGGCGCTCTGGCCGCCGAGTGTAGCAAGTCCAGAAAAGTCTCGTGCGAGCTGGTGTGATGACCAACCAAGACCCGGTCCTTGGCCTTCCCGGTGCAGAGAAGGCGGCTCCCGGGGCCCCCAGACGGCAGCCTTCAGGCCTCGGCCTGCTGAGCCCGAGTTCCTTCGCCGGCTGGGCCGGACGGATGGCGTGGTCCACTCACACCTGCCTGGCTGGCCCCCACCCTCGGTGCGCAGGGGCTCCTTTGTGCCCAGGGCAGGGAGCACCCCAGGAGTCTCTGCACGGTCTGGGGTCAGGACGACGCATGGGTAAAAGGCAGCCCTCCCCCCGACACAGGGCTGTCACAGGCAGTCATGGGGTGTCGCCGCCCTGGGTGCTAATCCCGATGGCGAGCACCCCCTTCCCCTGGGTGCTTGCACGCACGCCCTCGGCCAGCGGTCCCCCGCACCCGTCTGCTGGGGGTCCAGGTGGCTACCTGGTGGCACATGGTCACGGTGGGGGGCTCTGGCCTGCACGCTGGGCCTCTGGGCCCCACACTGCAGCGCCCCGGAGCTGGCGAGGGACGGGTGCGTACAGGATGCGGAACGCGTGCACGCCGTGGAGCTGTGGCCCCGGAGCGACGAGCAGAAGAATGCGTGGAGGGGGGTCTGCGGGGCCTGGAGTCCACCAGCCCCATCTGCACCTCGTCCAGCAGCGTGTCCCTGTCCTCAGAGTGTGAGTGCAGGTGGGGTCCCAGGGCAGGCAGCTGCCCCCTTGGCTGGGAGGCTGGACTGCTGCCACGTGGGATCACCTGGCCTTCCTGTCCTGCCTCAGGCGGCGCTCCTCCCCCGAGCACATGCCCCGCGTTCATTCTGGGCCCCGTGCCCTTGAGGATGGCAAGAGCCAGTGACACCGCCGTCTCTCTGGCGACCCCGTACCCGGTAAGTCCCCGACAGAGCCCCGTACCCGCGCAGATCTGCACACGCGTTCTGTGGGAGATCCCCTCCAGGCCGCACACTCCGGGGCGCGTCGCCGGCACCCTGGGGGCACCGCCGACAGCTCCTGGCCAGAGTCCGTGGCTATGCGGGTGGCCGCTGGAGTGCAGAGGGCCCGGAGGTGTGGGGAGAGCCCTGCCCCCCGGGAGGGGGGCTCCCTCGCAGCCTCACACCCTCCCCAGGCTGTCGGGTGCGCCTCTGAGAGTCACTGAGACCGTCACTGTCCGCGTCTCTGCAGATCTCGAGACACTTCTTTGAAAATGCGGGTTCCCTGGGAATGAGCAGCAGGAGCTGCTTGTTATTCCAAGAACTAACTTTCAGAGAAAAGTGTGTTCTCTGAAATCGAAGTATCTTAACGCAGTGTGATTCTATGGTTCTTGCTAGAAATGGTGATTTCCTCTTTTTTTTAATGGAGGTACGGTGAACAGAGACCAGTTTCGGGGGGACACGATCGATGTCTGCTCACGTCGGGGAGCGAGCACCACAGCGACTCCGGTCGGCGTCCGTCCCGACGCTCACGGAACGCTGTTTCCTGTGACGAGAACCTCAGATCTGCTCCCGTCGCCGCTTCCAGGTGCTGTTCTACCTGTAGTCCCCGCGCCCGGACTTCGTCCCCGACTTCCGTCCCCGACTTCCGTCCCCGACTTCCGTCCCCGCGGCTCTGGTGTACAGCTGGACAGCGGTGCCTTTTCATTCCTTCCGCCCGTCTCTAACAGCCCGACCCAGCTCTGGCGGCCACCAGCGCTCTCCTGTCTGTGAGCTTGATGGTGGGTTTGTTTTTAGACTCCACTGGGGGGGCGCCGGCGGGCTCCGTCGGTGAAGCGTCTGCTTCGGTGCAGGTCGTGATCCCAGGGTCCTGGGAGGGAGCCCCCCACCCCCCACCCCCCCACCCCCGCCCCAAGGGCTCTCCACTCAGCAGGGGGTCTGCTTCTCCCCCTGCCCCTCCCCCTGCTCCTGCGCGCGCTCTGCCTCTCAAATAACATCTTAAACGAAAAAACAAAAGATTCCACGCGCAAGTGAGATCCTGCAGTCCTGGACTTCGCTCACTTAGCCTCATGGCGTCTAGGTCCATCCATGTTGGAAGTGAAGGAAATGGCAAGATTTCCTGCTGGTTTGTGGCTACATAGTATTTCTCCGTGTGCGCGAGACGGACTGATTTTAGCCGTTGTGACAGGCGCGAGGCGACGCCTCACGGTGGTTCTGATGTGCATCTGCCTGACGGCAGCGATGCTGAGCTGCCCGCGGCCGTTGCTCGTCTGCTCGCGTCTTCTGCCCATTCTTAATCCGACCGACGTGTGGGAGGAGGTCGTGCGGCTTGTTCTGAATGTTAGCTCCCTCTCAGACACACGATTTGCAGACATTTTGTCCTGCCCAGCAGGTTGCTGCCCCATCATGCTGGCGGCCTCCCGGGGCGAGCACGCGCTTTTCCGTTTGCTCTAGTCCCACTGGTTTATTTTTGCTTTTGTTGCTTTTGCATTTGTCTCAAATCCAAAAATCCATCCCCAAGATCAGGGTCAGGGAGGTCACTGCCCATGGTCTTAAATTCATTGTTGGGTGTTTTTAACAGTTTTTCTAAAGATTTTATCTTATTTTAAAGATTTATTTCAGGGGCGCCTGGGGGCTCAGTTGGTTAAGCGTCTGTCTTCGGCTCAGGTCCTGGGTGGGATTAAGCCTCATGTCGGGTTCCCCGCTCCCTGGGGAGCCTGCTTCTCCCTCTTCCACTGCCCCTTTCCTCACCTGTGCTCTCTCAAATAAATAAAATCATTTTAAAAAAATACTTTAAAGGGCATGCAGGCGGGGGCAGTGGGAGAGGGAGAGTCTCCAGCAGAGCCCCACGCGGGGCTCCATCTCATGACCCTGACATCATGACCTGAGCCGAAATCAAGAGCTGGAGCCTTCACCGACGGAGCCCCCACAGGCGCCCGAGACGTGATCATCTCTGTGCCCCATGGGGGCTTGAACTCTCTCCACCCGCAGAGCCAGCCGGCGGCCTGCGTCGCACTGTGCAGCAGCACAGGGGCCCCCGCCCGGCCCCGGGCTCAGGCCGCCCCTCTCGAGGGTGCTGACCGTGTGCGCGTGGGTTGATTCCGGCGGCACGAGGCTTCCTCACCGCCAAGCTGCGAGTTCCCGTTTTGTGAGGACTCTTCGGGGGAGGCATCCTGCCCGTCTTCACACCTTCGCCCACTCACTCCAGCCCCCACGGACTCGGCAGCTGTTCGCCTGCCGGTCAGTCCTCCCGAAGCCCTTCTGCCCGTAGCTGCAGCCCTGAGGGAGAACTGTGCCATTCTCCCACCTGTCTGCTCTCAGTGTGGACTCGGGCACGCCCGCCAGTCTCGGGTCAACGTCCATTACTGTTGTAGCTTGTGCCTTGGTTGTCCCACTTCTGGGTTCCTCCACTTTGGCTTCTGTCCTTTCTCCAGCTGGCTTTGAGCCCTTCCTGACTCCCGGCCCAGGAAACAGCCAGCCCACCGCGCCTGACTTAGCATCAGGCCCCTTGGACCAAGCTAGATACGTGTTTGCCTGCACACTTGCGTGGACGGCCGTGACTTAGGACCGTGAGCGGCTACAGGTGCCCCGGTTAGCACCCCCACCGGCTCTGTGCAGTCTGCGGGTCCACCTCCCCCGCCCCGCCAGGGTAGCCTCCTTTAAGAGTCAAGTGTCCCTCCTGGCGTTCCATTTTGAACCCCATTGAAAATGTTGGTTTCGGTCACGGATTCTGGCTGTGAAGCATCACTGGGCTTCTGAGTCACAGAAAAGGCATAAGCCTTCCTTCTAGTCCCACTCCCCCTGCCTGCCAGCACCCCTCCCCCCCGGCAGCAGCCGGTCTCCTGCACCTCTAGTTCTGTCCGTCCCTTTCCCCAAGTGAGTTCTACTTTCTTCCGCTGTTCCACACAAACGACAGCAACCGTGTGTATCTCCTCAAATACGTTTCGTTCACCAGCCTGCAGTCTGGGCTCAGCTCCTCTCTTCCCCATGGTTAGCATCCACCGGGCAGCTCGTCTGATGCCAGAAGGCCCATGTCCGAGCTGCGCCGCCCTCCCCAGGCAGCCTCTCCCCGAGGCACTCTGAGTCCCTGGAAGCGCGTCTGGCCCGGAGCACTGCCCCCGCCTCCCGCTACCCGAGCAGGCCAGTCCCCAGAAGGGAACTCGGGCAGGGAGACCAACCAGTCGATACGCGGCGGCCATGCTCTAGCTGTCCGCCGCCAACTCCAGTTCCCGCTTCTTGGAGAACCAGTACACCCCAGAAATCCCCATTTGTTGAAACTTCTTGGTCATTTTGAGAAGCCACAGCCACACTGGGCTCCAGCACGGGAGCCCCGTGGCACGTGTACCCGGCCAGCTGCGCACACGCACCACGCTGCTACATAGCGTCTCTTGCTGGACACGTTCCTGTAGGTTGTCAGGCCCTCAGAGGTTCACCTTCAGGGTCGATTCCTACAAGTGGGTCACAGGTCGGAGGGAACGAGCAGAGCAGGTGGCTTTCCAGGTGCCTGGTTTCTCTCCAGAGCCATATCCGCCTGTGCTCCCAGCGCCCCAGCGGTCCACGTGGCTGCACCAGAAGCTGCGTTCAGAAGGGGCAGCTCCGTGCCCGGACTCCTTAACACAACCCGAGCACATGCACTTGCTATTCAGCGAATCCAGTGGGAAGTACCAAAGGCCACCGGCAAGACCCCAAGGCCTCCAGCGCTATTATCCCACCCAAACGCGAGGACGGACACACACATCCACGCAAATACAGCAGGAGTCCAATGTCCACCTCCATGCTGAGTGGGAGGGGCCTCCCGAAGGCCCAAGGCTCAGTCCCCATGTCACTCAGAAAAGCACTTTCCCAACAGCCCTGGAGGCCTTCTACCCAGTTCTGCTCACTGCTCAGTGCCACCGAGACGGGGACAAAAGACTGCCTTGCAGAGGGCCCAGGGCCCCTAGTCACCCAGGCGATGGCTCAGGAAGGCCATGGGGTAGCGCCCAATCCTGAAGACGGGGGAGCCTCGCGCAGCCCTGCTGGCTGCGGCCCCCATGGGCAGGCACTCCGGACCCCAGAGCGGAAGAACGAGCCCCCGTTTCCAGCGAAAGGCAAATCCATCTGCTGTGAGTCACAAGGGAACTGGCCGGGCCAGAGCACATCCCCGTGACTGGGAGCTTCCTCTTTTCTGGAGAAGTTACATGAAAAATTCTTCTCAGCTGAGGCGGCGGTTCTCTGCTAGGCCCAGGGATTTTAAATATAAATATAAGCAGAAATTTTAAGAACTAAAATGTTATTTAACACAGCTGAGCTGAGGGTGGAAATGTGGAACAGATACACGCAGGGACACGCAGGGGCCCAGGAGGCAGCCCTGCGGAGGTCCTGCCTCAGGAAGGTAACGGGACAACGGGGCGGACGCCTGGTTTAATCAGAAAGCTTTCTGACCTTTATTTTGTTTTTTTTAAACATTTCATTTAAACCACACATGACCACAGTCATCTCCGAAGGATTTGGCGGAGATTGATTTTCTTGTTTCCAGTCTTTTGTAGACAGAGGTTTGCTTAGAACAAAGCTGATTCTAGGAGCACAGAAACCGAGAGCACAAAGAGGAGGACTCGAGTCAGCAATCCAGGCGCTAAGAGAGGGAAGAGGCGAGCAGGTGCCCGGGACAGACGACGACCGTCGGGCAGCTGCAGGGCCCGCGGCTTCGTGTCGCAGGCGGACCCCGCGGCGGTCAGCACAGTCCTCCGCGAAGACAACCCGCCCACTCACGCCGGCGCCTCCTGGGGCCGCGCGTGTAAGGCCACAGTGTTCACTTGGGACAGACCCCGTACGTAGTCATTTCGGTAAACACTCATTCTTGTTTTAATAAACATTATTCATTCTTTTCAAATATAAAGTATTTTAACTGAGTAACTGGATACAGATAATTTTTGTTAAAATACTACACGCCGTATCTAGTGTGTTAAAATTACTGACACTTTGCTACTTATAACACCCGAACAAAACTCGCTACCCGACGACTACGGACGTCCCTCAGCGGCACACGCGCAGCAATCGAGCCCGCAGGTTTGATGGCGGCTGAGCGCGCCGGGGTCGTCGGTCGCGTCTTCCGTTCCAGCGGACGAGGCGCGCACGGCTCACCGAACAGCCGGGTCAGGAGACGCGCTCCGCTCGGCCCCAGGCGGCTCTTGGGCTCGCGGCGCCGACCCCCCGCTACGGGACAAAGGCCAGCTTCCACGTCTTCATCAGAAGGTGCTGGTGGAAGTGGTCAGGCGCCTCCCGATGTAGATCCTTCACAGAAGAAGCGACAGCAGTTAGCACGGGGCGCGCGGGCGGCCTAGAGCCCCTGTGGGCGGGACGGGCTACCCTCGAGCTGCTTCTAAGAACCTGGCGTTGAATCTCCCCGTAAGGGTCTCTTCCCGGGTGAGCGCGTCAGGATTCAGCGTCCCGTTTTTACGTCTACCTGCGCCAAGTTCGGTCCCCGTAGAAGCGGCCACTAACCAGCTGCAGAAAGGCCGTTGGGGTCTGTCTGTGAGTTCGCGCAGTGACACGCTGGGGAGTCACCCACGGGGCGTCACCACCCACCGCGCCCGTGGGCAGAAGAGAGCCCCCAGGTCCTGCCGGGAGCCGCCTCAGAGGAACGGGAGGCTGGACTTCGGGCACTAGAAGCGCCGCGAGCCTGGCGGGAGCAGAAAGGGGCAGGGACGGCGCGTGGGAGCGGGCGGCAGGGACTTACCCTGAAACGAAGGCCCAAGCCAGGGGCTGAACGTCCCTGCTCCCCCAGAGCCTAACCTCCCAGCCCTGGAGAAAACCCGAGCCCGGCTCCGAGACACATGGGCCAGGATGAAGCCGGCGGGGCCGTGCTGAGAGCCAGAGCTCCGAGCGGGAAGGGGGCACGGTCTGGCGCAGGACCGGGGAGGGCCTCACGTTGGACGCTGACGCCCAGGAGCCTCTGGCCCACTGGGAAGCCACGTCCCAGGCACAGTTCCCAGAACAAGGGTACGAGGCTCTGAAGGGAGCGTGGGGAAGGCAGCCCTATGCTTGCTTACTTCACACAGAGCTGGCGGGCGAGACGGAACCCTGCAAGACCAGGAAGCGCCCACCTGCCCTAAGACTTCGAACACCCCAGGTCTCTTGCACCCCATCCCCAGGATCTGGGAAAATGGGCAGACAGTGCTTCAGGGGCTGTCCCGTCCCGTTTTCCTGGGGCCCCGGAGGCCAGCCTCCGTCAGACGCTCACGGTGACCGTCCGGTCTGTCCAGCCAGCTGCATGCACAGAACACCGTGGCACCCCGAGACAGAGGCTGGAGGGGAGCCCAGCCCGCGGCGCGAGGCAGCAGAGCCAAGCGGGGCTCGCTTCCCTGCTGCCGGAGCACGGCTGCACTGCGGAAGTGGGGCGGCTCCCGAGCCCAGCCAGCTGCAGCGAGGGACAGCCCAGCGTGTCCGTGCAGCGTCCGTCCACACGGTGTGAAAACGGAACGAGTGTGGCTGTGTCCACAGACACGGGATGGTCAAGGAGGCACCAGGCAGACGTGCGCTCAGGGCTCCGTCGGGGCCGGGCCACCCCCACAGCAGGGCCAGGAGCGGAGGGGCTGGGGCCCTTCCCAGGTCTGGGGCCTGCGATCCGCACCTCACGTTATGGAAGCAGACCGACCATCTGCACCTGGAGACAGGTTTCCAGCTCCCCGGCACTCAGGACCACGCGGAGGCAGCCCCGCGCGGCCTCACTCACCCCAACCCGATGGCCAGCAGGTGAGAGAGCAGCAGGGACGGGAGGAAGACCTTCAGGAACTCCGCCGAGAAGATGCCCCCCTTCTTCATGACGCTCGTGTTCCTCATGCTGAGCGTGGCCGTGCGCTTCGGGTGCTTGAACAGCAGCTCCCTGGGGAGGGGGGACACGCAGTGAGCCGCCGGCCCCTGCCTGGGACGCCCCCGCGCCATCGCACACACTCACTTGGGGGGGATGTTTTCTGGCCGACTTGACCAATCCCAAATCCAGTCGGAGTTCTTCTTCAAGATGCTCTCGACCTCCTTCCTCCTCTCCATGTAATCTTCCTCCGACTACGACAGAATCAACGTGCACCGCCGCTTAGCGTCGCCCGGCCCCGCCGTGCCCCGCGCCACGCGTCCCTCTGTTCCAGACAGACACCGGGGCAGCAGACGCGGTCTCCTGAGGAAGCAGGGCGCAGGAGGACAACGGCGTCCACACGCCGACGCCAACCACAGGGCAGGCTTCCCGAAGAGAAAATCCAAGTGCCCCGCAGGCCCACGCGGCTGGGGCGACACAGGGCCGCGCGCCGCGGTCTTTGAAAGGACAGTTTCGTTTCGTTCGATGGGAGGGAAAGAACCAAAACTCACACACTGTGATTTCAAGCTACACCTGCAATACGTTAAGGCCAAACACTAACTATAGGAGACTTTCTGGCTTTTTGCTTTTAAAAAACTCTGAACCTGAGTCTGTAATTCCTTTTGAAAGGCAGCAAGACCACTGCTAACACCCTGGAATGCAGGAGCAAAACCAGCCAGCTGCCCTGAGAACGCCGCCTGGGGGACCCGGGAGGGACGACGCCTGGGTGGGGGGCAGGCCCGGCGGGGGGACCCCAGAGGATCGAGGGCCTCAGTGGTACTGATCACAAGACCCCGCTTCCTAAGCGATTTTGGAATAAACACAGGCAGGTCCACTGTTCCGTGATCACCACTGAGGACCCCCAGAGGACGCTTCCCCCACATCCCACTGCCAGGGCGGCAGTCCTGGGGGGCCGGGGCCCGCGTTCCCCGACAGCAGGACGCAGCCCCGCCCGGCACGTCAGACCCAGAAGCACCCGCACGCGCGCGCAGGGGCCGCACACGGAACTGACCGGCCCGCCCGCTCCTGACACCGAACAGCGCAAGCACCGCTCAGCGCGGCAGGGCCACCCCGACCGCCGGCCGCGACAGAGGGCCACCGCTGAGTGGCCCCCAGGGGCCCTCCCCGCCAGCCCCATGGGTCCAGCCGGGCTCCAGGCCTGAGGGAAGCCGCCCGCGCTCCTCATGCGTCCTCGGGTGGCAGCTGAGGGCTGCGGAGGCCCCACGACACCTGCTCCAGTCCGCTCAGCGGGAGGCCGAGGGTGGGGACGCCCCCACCGCAGCTGTAAGAAAGGCAAGAGCCCCCCACCCCCGAGAACACCCTTCTCTGCTCCGCCCCACTGCCCGCGCGGCCCACCTGAGAGCTGTTCTTCTCGCCGATGCTGTGCGCGTCGAGTTCCGAAGCTCGGGTGGTATCCTGCGGGGTCTGTGAGCGAGGCGGGCTGGGTGCGTACAGGGAGGAGGGCGGAGAGGCCGGGATGTTAGGTTCTGTTACGAGACGCCAGGCCCCCCCAGGCCCGGCCCTGTCTCCTCTGAAAGGGGGAAGCGCTGGCCCTGGCCCCTGGGTCTCCCCTCCCACGGTCCCCGGTCCCCTTCGGCTAAGCTCAGCAGGCGGCAGGGGGCCGGGGGCGACATGACCCACGGTGCGGCCCGCCTGCGGCCTTCTCACCGGGTCTGTGCTCCGCGGCACAGCCCGAGGGCCCCTGACCTTTGCTTTCTGACTCGGCCGCGCTAACGCACAGCAGCTCGCAGTGACCAAGCTGACGGAGCCGGGACACGCCGGGGGCCCCCAGCTTTACCGCGGTCCCTCCACAGGCCAGACGCCAACCTTCCCAGCGGAGGGCAAGGCTCCCGCAAGGCAGGCACAGGTCGGGAGGCCACTCTGGGCCTCGGCCTGTGCTGGGGTAAACCCGCAGGGCAGACGGGCCCGCCCGCACCCACCTGTCGCAGTGGGAGCTCTTCGAACTGCTCCGTCCGGACTCGTGCTGGGCGTCCAGCAGTATTTTTTCCAGGTCACCGTTGTAGACAGACACGGAGGCCGGGACGCCACTCCCGTTCCCATTGCTGAAGTGCAGTTCCACCCAGGAGCCTGGCGGAGACACCGAGGGGCCCGGTGGGATCTACTGCCCACCGCGGAGCCCTATGCTAGCGTCGCAGCAGCCGACTCCTTGAGACGCACCGAGACCCACGCCCGGCGCCCACCTCCCACAGGTGCGCCCCACGCCCCAGGACGTGCACCGACCGGTCTCCTGCCACCCCTGGACGCCGGGCAGGTGCCTGGCAACCCACTGGGCCAGCGGAGTCCAACAGACCGCGATGCTTTCTTTCCACTCAACTTTCAGAAGAGAAAAGGCTCGACAAGAGCTTAAGAGATTTAAGTTCTTCCAAGGTTTGTACGATCTCCGCGCCACTTATTTCCACAGCAGCATCGCATGCGGATCCTGACGCCCCACGAACCCCGGACTGCTGGTGTGTGTTTACTTCCCTCAGAGCCAGAGGAACATACTCCGCTTAGAACACAGGCAGGTTCCCCCTGAACGTGACTGACCAGGGCAAGCCATCCCCGAGGTGCTCACTTAGCCACGTGTTTGTAGGAAGGAAGTCTGCCTTCTCGTTCTCGAACTAGAAATGACCACACGTAAACACCCCGCACTGCCGCGCTCCGGATTCTGCAGGTACAGAGAGCCGTCTCGGCACCGGATCGGCCGCCAGCCCAACAGGACCGAGAACCTGCCAGCCCCGGCCCACCCCCACGCCCGACACGAGCCACGGTCTTCGGCCACCCCAGTGGCTGCACTTCCGTGTAAGTTCTCTCCGACCTCAGCGCCGTCCCGGGCACACCACGCCGCACAGAGGGACCGACGCGTCAGCACCGCAGTCCCGGGCGGCAAGGACCGGCCGCAGAGCTGCAGCCCGTGTCTGGGGAAGCCGACAGCCAGCGGAGCCCAGGAGCAGCCCCAGCCCGGAGAAGGGCGGGCGCGAGCCCCACACTCACGTCCCGGAAGCACGGCAAGCAGCAGGCTCGGCCCCGACGGGGAGGTGGGCCGGGACCCGACAGCAGTGACTGGGGGGCTGGCCGTGGGGGCCACCGAGCGCTGGCGGATGCGTGCGCGTGGCTGAGCACCCCGCACGCTGGCGGTTCGCAAGCACCTACTGCTCGACCACAGACCGTCCACCCGTTAGGTCTGGTGCTGCCCTAACGGTGTGTTTCAGTCTGACTTGAGAGTGAGCACCAGGGGGGACCCTGACCGTGACCTGAGCTGAAACCAAGAGTCAGTCCCCCTAGCCGACTGGGCCACCTCAGCACCCCCGTACTGCTCGTTTCACGGCAGCCACACTCTCACTTCTGTCCACACGGACCGCGGGGCAGGCCCGCGGCCAGAAGCAGCACGTGCACATTCAGTGGTCCCAGGAAGGCCTGGCCTCTGACACAGCCGAACCGAGGTGCGGTCCTCCCAGTAAACCAGTCTTTACATTCGGCCGTTCTGGGACGGTGTCTTGTGCGGCTTGACATTTCCCTGATTTCGAATGGAACTGGCCGTCTTCTCCAGGCTTACTGGCCACTTGGACAGCATCTTTTTAAATTAGCTGCTCACGGGCACCTGGGTGGCTCAGTTGGTTGAGTGTCCAACTCCTGGTCTGGGCTCAGGTCATGATCTTGGGGTCCTTAGGTCAAGCCCCGCATCAGGCTCTGCGCACTGCAGGGAGTCTGCCTGAGATTCTCTACCCCCCCCACCCCGCCCTTCCACGCACTCTCTGGGGGAAAAAAGGAAATAAATTAGTGGTTCAAAAACCTCTTACTCTTCCTGTGGAAGTTTAACATGTAAGATACAAGCCTTTCTCCACCCAAACATGCACAATAACGTCCCCTGCGGCTTGCCCTTTCAGGTTTAGTATCATGTTCTTTCCCACGTTAAGTCTGTGCTAAATATTAATTCAGAGTTTCAATCTCTTGCTACTCTTGAGGCCTGGAGGCCCGGCTGGTGTTTAGGGAGCCTGGCTTCCGTCTGTGCACGTGGTCCCAAATGGGTGCGGTTTTCCCTGTGGACAAGCAGCTGCCCAGCACCACTCGCTGACCAGCCTGCCCTGCTGCCCCAGCCGCGCTACTTCCTCTGCCAGAAATCAAGCCGGCCACCTGCACGGGTCCGTTTCTGAGCCCAAGACGGTTAGTTTCTCTATTCTGTGTCACAGGTCTGTGTGTCTCCAGCACCATCTGTTAGAGGCCACTCTGGTGGCCTACGGAGGACAGGGGCAGTACGGGCAGGGCGAAGGCAGACCCCAGTCAAGACAGAAATGCAGGGACCAGAGACACGCAATGAGCCATGTTTGCAGGGGATTTCAGTACAAGCACCGTGACCCACGACAGCACAGCCCGGCCCCACCCACTCCACTCTGCCGTGTGGACCGAGGCACCAGCAGGCCTCCAGCTGCCCAGTGAGCCCAACAGGCAGCTCTTCAGAGTCCTAACCTGCCCTTGGCAGTTGAATAGGTCACCTGCATCAGAAAAAAGCAAAGACACCCCCCCCTCCGCCGGCACCCAGCCAGCTAACAGAAAGATCACACAAGCTTTCCAGTGACATGCGAACTTGTCTCTTCAACGTCTCAACTGCTTCTCGCTAGCCGGGCCCACACAAGCACGTCCCTAAGGCAGGAGGCGGCAGGACCAGGCCCGTAGCCAGCACGTCCCCAGGAGCTGCAGTGACTCCAGGCCATTCCACACCCCGGCCGCCACGCGTCCAACCGAGCTCCAGGCCTCCTGACCCTGATGCGTCACGAAGAAAGCTCCAGAGTGGCGTCCTGCCCCGGAGCCACTCAGGAGGCTGGCACACCAGCCCGGGCACAGTTCCATTCTCCGAGGCTCCATCCCCGTCACACAGATGCTGAGCCAGGCCTGGCTCGGCGAAGGTGCGCTCCAGATGGCCTGTGCTACGTGATGTCAACAGAGTCTGAGGGGTGACATCGCTTCTGACATGACCCATGTGGGTGGGGAGGGTGCGGGGGTTGTCAGTCCCCCCCCCCCACACACACACACACAAGCCGGAGACAGATTCTCAGGCAAAGAGCAGCCGACATGGGCTCATCCTGGCTCCTCACGCACCTGCTGCAGACTCCAAGCTCAGGGCTCCGACCACGCCCGGCCCAGGTGCAGTCACTCCCTGAACATCTCACGAAACTCAGGAAGGCACTTTACTTCCCTTTACCCAGTTATCGGGAGGGCAGAGCTCAGGTACAGCCCACCAGAAAGACCCCCAGCGCTGCGTACAAGGAGGGGAGGGCCACGCTCCCCGCACATCAGCTCGTCCCAACACAAGTGTCTCTGAACCTTGCTGTGTGACGTCTAACCCATCTCCAGCCCCTGCCATCCCTGGAGGGGGTGTCCGCCCTCCTATCCCACCCCCGTGTGGCAGCCACGGCCCCACCGAGTCACCGCACTACCACACTCTGTGTTCGAAGGGAGCGCCTCACGGAAGGGGCTCTTTATCAATAAGCCACTAATATCACTCAAATTCCAAGGGCCTGGGGGGCTCTGTGCCACAAAGCAGGGAGAAAGCTCAGAGACAAACATTTTCCAGCAGATACAACTGGAACGCCAAGCCGGCCAAGCCGGCCCAGCCGGAGGAGTGCCCAACTCCTGGTCCCGGGGCTGCGAGGTCATGCTGCTGTTGGGCACAGACATTACTCACAAATAAAGTCTTCAAAAAATAGAATAAAATAAACATATATAATGAACACATAACACCATTAGATGCACATATGTATTTTTTTTTTGTTACACTACAAGGGCCAACTGAAGACTCCAATGAGACAAACTCACGTTTTTTACAATCACGTCCCAAAAAGCCCTAAGCACCCCGAGAAAGCAAAAAATCCCATGCTGGACTGTCTATGCCTTGGGAGTCCAAAAGCTGTATTCCAAGAATGATTTACCAGAACGAGAGTTTTATTATTAACCTGAACAACTGGGCAGGAAGCACAGCACGGGGCCAGGGACAGGGGCGGGCTACCCCACCGCAGACGTCGCCCAAGTGTTAAGATCACTCACCTTTTTAAGCAAGACACGGGACTAAGGCAGCTTCACGACCTCAGAATCACAGCGTATCAAGTAACTCGGCATAATCAAAACCAAAACACAGACCGTGGTGTTACCGGCCCAAGGCAGGCCTTCCTAACTCCACACCCCTCCCTGCCGTCTCTCCCCAGCACACACGGCGAGTCCGCGTCCCATCTCCCCCCAAGCTAGAGACGGGGTGCCCAGCGCAGCTCCTGCCTCTCCTGTGACAGAGAAGAGACTCCCCTAGCCCCAATGCCGGCTCCACGACCGAGGGCAAGTGTTTCTGGCCACAACGGTGGAGCCCACGAGGAAGGCCACCCCGCTGCGAGGCCCTGGCGGCTGCAGGAAGCCCCGAGGCTCTCCAGGAACGCTGAGGCAGCACCCCAGCACACGAATGTTTTGCTCAAGTTGTAATGGAGGCGCTGGGCAGCCAGGGTGGGAGAGCACTGCCGAGGGCAGGGGCAGGCACCCAGCAACCTTCAGGACGGTGGGACGCAGTCCTCACAGAGGGACGCTGGAGACGGCACGGCAGAGCGGGCTTCTTCCTGGGAGAGGCGCTTGTAGTTAGGAAATGGGTTCTCAAAGCTCTCTGTGAACTCGACCGTTATCCACAGTAGTAAAACTGTGTTTCAGAAAATAAACAGTAACAGATAAAAGCTTCTCAAGTTAGGTGAGACAGGAACGAGAGAGACCTGTCAGGCCCGACAACTTTGAACTTCAGAGTGGAAATGGGCTGGAGCACTCGGGATAAGCCCACGTTTCCTCCCCAGGTAGAGCGCCAGCACCCTGCTGTCTGGGCTGTCGTCATTCCGGCTCCCAGCACCCCACCGGCCCTTGCCTGGAGCCCCACTCTCCCTCTACTTGTGGTCGCCTGCCCTCTTTTCCACTGGGCCTCGGGGCCTCTCACGGTGACCATCTGAGACATGTGGGGGATGGGCCAGGATCTAGGGGCCGAAACCCCTTCCCGGTCGAACTTCACAACACTACAATTTCCCTTCAAAAGCATCAGGTTTTCCTCTTCAGACACCTCTGCCCACAGTGGGGTGCTCGTCCAAGCAACCGTGCGGCTGGCTGGGGTGGGGGGCTTCACCTCCCTGAAGCCAGGCGCTCATGAGCAGCTCAGCTTCGCGTCCAGGGGTCCCGTGGGAAGTCAGTGAGGCAACTCCCTCCCCACGGTGCCGACACCATCAGCACAGCAAGCTCCTCTCCCGCCGGGCCTGGGGCAGGCACAGACACAGACCGGTCCTGCTGGACAACGGCCTCAAGCAGAATGCTCGTGGGCAGGAAGAAGAATTCTCTGGCAGCTCCCGCCGAGGCCTGCCGCTGTGCGCTCACCAGGGCTGGCCCGGTCCCCGCTCCAAGTAAAAACAAGAGGTCGTAACACCAGGACAGACGGGGCACAAGCACCACCTGGGCCAGGAACCAGGCCTGGATGTCACACTGCTCCGGGCAGCTGCGCGGCCCCACGTGATGTGAGGCAAGTGGCTCCACCCACCGCGGCCGGGGGGAGCCAGTGCCCCGCAGCACGTCCGCCGGGACAGGGCCCAGGGACGCCTCAGCCTGAGCTCCGGCTCCGCGGTAACCACCTCTTTATGGAGTAAGCAGAGAAGCTGGCAACTTAGTATCGCCCACGGCTCGGCCGCTGGGGTCCTCGCCCAGTGGGGGGCAGAGCCCCCCGGGGAGGCCTCCAGCTGCCGAGACTCGGCCGCAGCCTGCGCGCAGAGCAACTAGGAGAAGGCAGCGCGCTACGGGTCTTACAGAGGGGACAGCTTACACCCTCAGCCCCTCGTCCGGCTCCGAAAAGGCCCGCGCCCGCCAAAGTCGCCGCCTGCAGCACGCGAGCAGCCGCCGCACCCTCGAGGACGTGAACTCTCGCTCAGGACCAGGAAACACCGTCCGGGCTCGCTAGGGCTTTCCGCGCAGGGTCCTCACGGGGCCGCCGCGCTGCCGAGTCCGCCGAAGCTCACGTAGGCGCCGGCCGCCTGCTTCGGAGGACGCCGAGGTCGGGGCCAGCGGGCTGCTCCCGGCCGGGCCACCCCGCGGGGCCGCCGGCCGCCTACTCGGCTGGGTCTGTGCCCCGCTCCCGGGAGCAGCAGGGTCTGCAGACCCAGGAGGCCGGCCGGGGCCGGGGCCAGCCGTCTGCGCAGGGTCCCCGCGAGGCAACGTCCCTCGTCGCGGCTTGGCAGCCCCGGCAGCCGGGCAGGCGGAGCCCGAGCCAGCCGCGCGCGGCGGCCCCTCCTCGCCCCATCGTCATGCGGTCCCGCCTCCAGCGGCGCGCGGTGGGAGGGCCCGAGCCCCCCGCCGAGTCCCCCCACCGCC
>PISX010012723.1:0-59586 GCA_004024625.1 Mellivora capensis
CTACGGAGGGAGGGATGGATGGAGACATCATGGTGCATGTGTGCACAATGGAATATTATTCAGCCATAAAAACCGAGAAAACCCTACCACTCGTGACAACATGTTGCCTTCATCTCGCTAAGTGAAATAAGCCAGACTGAGAAAGGCAAACACTGCAGGATCTCACTGATATGCGGGATCTCAAACAAAAACAACAAACTCAGGAAAAGAGGTCAGACGTGTGGTTATGGGGGAGCGGGAGAGCCTGAGGAGGGGGTCAGAGGGTCCAAACCTCACGTGCACTGGGGGAAGCACTGGGGGGTGTCTCGTAGCCGACCCTGCTGTGGGTCTGGAGGGACGGTAAAATCCTGAGTTCTTGCCACATGGAGACAAGGGCTTTCTGTCTTTGTGCTGTAGCTGTAGGAGCAACTGGATGTTAGCAGAGCCTCCAGCGCTGATCACTTCACAGCAGACGTCAGCCAAACCATCACGCTGCACGCCTCAACCTCGCACCGCGATGCACCGCGATGGGTCTCAAGGATTTCTCAGGAAAGCTGAAAACAAGGCAGATGCCCAAGTCCCACCTAATCCAAATTTAGATCACCGGGCGGGAAGCGGGGGGGGGGGGGGGCGAGAATCTGCATTTCTAGGAAAGTTCCTCCCTCCACGCAAATGCCCACTCAAGTGTGAGAACCACGGAGGAAGCAGCCCCTCCATGTTACCGGCACAGAGCGGGGAGACTTGGGAGCCGAAGGTGGTTCTCCTCTCACACCCACTCAGAGCAGGGCCAGTGGTGCAGAGCAGGGCTGGACCCTCCTTCCTGGGGCTGTGGCTGGCCGGGGTCTCTCGGCAGCTCATCCTGACGCCTGACTCGGTCCCTGACCTGCGGAACCCCCCGATGAGTGAGGAAGCTCCTTATCCCCACCCGACGGAGGAGGAAGGGGGCTCGGGGCGTGCCCCGGTTTACAGAGGGGGATGATGGAGCTGGTATGTGAGCCCACCTTCCTCCCCTGGGGAGAGGGAGGTCGCTGTGGGGGTAGGACCGGTGACCTGGGCAGGGGTGGCAGGCTGCCAGGGGCTCTGAATGCCCAGAGAAGGTGCATGCCCCTAAGCTGGGAGAATGGAGCTCCGGCAGTGTTTGGAGCCAGAGAGACAGAGTGACTGAAGACGACGTGTCAGCAGCGTGCTGAGCAGGTCGGAAGGGTCAGGGATGCGCCAGCAGCAGTTGGGGAACGACGGGACGTGGACTCAGGGCTTGGGAGAGGACACGGGAGCAAACAGGAGACTTGGGGCCCCCTGGGAAGCGTGTACCTCTGTCCTTTGCCTCTGCTGATCTCATGCGTGGTGGGAAATGAGATGAACAAGGACTGACACCGTTAAAAAGGAGAAACTAAAAAAAAAAGTGACGAGTTGGGCGGCCCTGGACTGAGCGAGGCTGAACGATCGGGCCGCACTGCCCAGCCTTGGTCTAGATGCAGATCTGTCTGGTGTAGCAGCCTGAACACTTTTCTGCCAGGATACTGGACCCTTACACTAAAAAATAAGGAAAATTAGTTCAGCTGCTGTGGAGAATGTATGGAAGGTCCTCAAAACCTCAAAAATAGAATCCCCAGCTAGCCCAGCAGTTTCACTTCCAGGTCTGTACCCAAGAGAACAGAAAGCAGAGCCTCAGCAAGCTCTGTGCACCCCCACGTTCACAGCAGTGTTGTTCCTAATGGCTAAGGCATGAGAGCACCCCGAGTGCCAACAGGTGGACAAGAGGATAAACAAAAGATGGTGTATACACACACCGCAATGTTCTTCAGCCCAAAAAAGGAAGGAGATCCTGACCCCTGCTACCGCCAGGGTGACCCTTGAGGACATTATGCCCAGTGAAAGAAGCCAGTCACAAAAAAGATACTTCATGATTCCGTCTATGCGAGGCGCCCGAGGGGTCGCATTCATAGGGACAGAGAGTACTAGGGTGATGGCCAGGGGCTGGGAGTGGGGGATGGGGACCTAGAGTTTCATGGGGACAGAGTTTCTGTTTCGCAAGACAAAATTATTCTGGAGATGGATGTTGAATCCATCTGGAGATGGATTCTGGATAATCTGGAGATGGATGTGGCGGCAGGACAGTGCGAGTGGACTTCACGCCCATTTCTTGTTACACGCATGTTACCACGATAAAAAAAAAAAAATGAAATACGTAAGAAACATCATCCTTTATGATTTTCAAAAGACCCCTGAGGACCTCCACCTCCTCCGGCCGGAGTCGTCCTTGGGAGGCCGTGGAGCAGTGGGGCCCCGACCTGTGGCCGAATGCCAGCCTGCCTGCCCGCGTCCGTTCGGCTGAGCCACGTGAAGTGCCCATCTCTGCGGGTCAGGCTACGGCTCGGCCTGCTTCGTAGACGGACACTGGGGGCCTGAGAAACTCCGTCCCTGAGCTCCGAGGCTCTCAGTTACAAAGCCATCTGGTCCGTCTCCCATCAAAAGACGGGCCCTCACCAGAAGCCCCAAACTGAATAGAGGGCGCCGGGCGTCTACACGCACCTGTCCGCCTGCCGAGGGGAGAGGACAGCTCGGCGCACCTGCCGCTCTGCGTACCCACGGCGCCTCGGACCATGGCGACACCAGCAAAGACCCAGGCCCGTCTGCTGGGAGGAGACAGGCCTGCCCACGATGTGTTTGAAAGAGACAAACTCGGGGTGCCTGGGGGGCTCAGTTGGTTGAGTGTCTGTTAGTTTCAGCTCAGGTTGTGATCTCACCATCGTGGGATCGAGCCCCACATCGGGCTCGGAGCTCAGCAGAGTCTGCTTCAGATTCTCTCTCCCTCTCCCTCCCGCTCACTGTCCCTCAAATACGTAAAATCTTTGGAAGGAAGGAAGGAGGAAGGGAAGGAAGAAAGAGATGGAATGAAGGAAGGAACGAAGGGAGGGAGGGAGGGAGGAAAAGAAAGAAGGAAGGAAAGAGAAGGGAAAGGAAGTAGGGAGGAAGGAAGGAAGGGAGAGAGAGAAAGAAAGAAAGAAAATGAAGGGAGGGAGGGAGGGAAAGAAAGGGCGGCACACTTACAGGTGTGAGTTGGGGGGACTTCTGGTCACCCCTTTCCTTCGCACACATGGACATGCTCAGGGTAACTCTGGGACATGCACAAAAACACGAGCACCTCATATGCTGAGTAATTTGTACAACATGTATATGTACAGATGTTACCAGCAGCCACATTCATCATCAATTTATTAATTAGGATCAATAATTTCACTAAGTAGGAAATGTTGGTAACAGGTCCCTCTTGCTGTAGAAGATCACACGTGCCGCAGAAAGTAAGGCCTTAGTGGGTGGGTTTATACTATAAAAACATCATTTTAATTTTTTCAGCAGTAAATTTAAAGAATGATTTTAGCATATTTGCATGTGAAGAGGTGTTAATTGTTTCAAATGAGTCTTAAACCCGCTAAATAAAGAGCCCTGGCCAGCCCCGTGTTAGTTCTAATTTACCCCACTGAGCACCAACCTTGTGCCCATGCCGAGTCCAGGACAGAGCCCGGTCAGGCGGGTTGGGGGGGCACCCCCAGCTCGGGAGCTTGGGCTCTGGCGGGCATCCCAGGGTCACGAAAGGAACAGTGACAAATTCTGTTTGGTTGTTTCGGGGAAAATTTCACAGAGGAGTACGTGATGGTGGGGAAAGGTCTGGAAGCAGACGGAGATGGTCCAGGGAAGAAAGAAAGGAAGAGGATCCCAGACACGACTCCGGGGGCCCAGAAGGTGGCACAGGGCAGCTGGGCACATAGAGGAGAGCGAGGAAAACAAAGCTGGCTCCTGCTTTGGTAAAAATAAAAATAATAATAATAATAATAATAATAATAATAATAAATTGGGGTGTGTGGGTGGCTCAGTCGGAGAAGCATCTGACTTGATTTTGGCTCAGGTTGTGATTCCAGGGTCGTGAGATCGAGTCCCGCATAGGGCTCAAAGCTGCATATGGAGCCTGCTCAGGATTCTCTCTCTCCTTCTGCCCCTCCTCCTCTCTAACAAATTAATAAATATATAATAAAGAAAAACAAACCACCTTCATAAATTAAAATAATGGGGCGAAGGTGGGCCATGGTCACATCAGAAAGGCCCCAAGGGCCTTGCTATAGAGTCAGGCTTCCCTCTCCAGGCGACGGCAGCTCCTGGGAAGGGATTCAATGGGGAAATTACACGGTCGGGTTTTAATTTTAGAACAAATGCTGTGACTCCCAAGGGGAGGACGGGGCAGAACAGCTGAGGCATGAGGCTGGGAGGAGAGACGTGGCCAAGATCCCATGACAAGTCAGAGGTGGGAAGGGAGGAGTGGCGGTGGGGCCAAGGTAGGAAGGAGCCCAAGGAGTTAGAGCAGGTGGTGTCCCCAGGACTGGGTGGCCGGCTGCAGGACGCAGAAGGTGGGGGAAGGGGGCCCTGACAGCTGCGGGCTCCCGGTTTCCCCCACAACACCCTAAAGGTGGAGCCAAGAAATGGGGGGAACCCAGGGATCATGGGCCAGGAGAGCGTGAACGGGACTTGGGAGGGTGAGCTGCAGGCTGTGGAAATCACTCGGGAGGGCACAGAATTCAAGGAAGGAAGGTCAAGACCAGAGCCAGGGGGACATCAAGATCTTTGGGTGAGCAAGGACAGAGAAGGTATAAGGGACGAGGGCGCAGGAACAGGTCAGAGGGGTGAAGCTCGAGGTCCCGGACACAGGAGGCTGACTCAAGGAAGAGAAGCCGGGGACTGACCCCTTCCGCAGAGACAGCCAGTGGCAGGGACGGGGGACTGACCCCTTCCGCAGACTGCCAACGGCAGGGACGGGGGTGGGAGCCCGACTGCATCAGGCCAGGAGTAGCCTCGGCGGGGGTTCTGAAAGAGTGCCAAGGTGGAAGGAGGAGGTCAGAGGTTTGGGAGACAATGAGGTCTGTGGATTCCAGGACAAGGGTGAGGACGACTTTCAAAAACAAAAAAAAAGTACATGCGAGAAGCATAAGCCAGGACACCTGCTGGGAAGTTGCTGAGTTGGGGCGGGGGTGGTGGGGAGGGGGTCCCAGCCTCCGGAGGATGAGGATCTGATGGGTGGGGCAGGGAGCCTACAGCCGTTTTCCAAACCAATCTGTGCATCAGGATCAACTGGGGTTTCTAAAAATGCAGGTCTCAGGCCCCACATCCAGACCCCCAAAGGAACAGGGATCAACCCATGAATTCCTGGTTTAAAGCAAGAAAGCCCACCCCATCCGACTCTCACGGAGTGTCCGGTTTAAGGGGAGGGGGCTTCAGAGATACAGAAGCCCCTCCCCTTAAACCCCTCTCAGGAGCCCCAGGTGCCATTCTGGCCCTTCACGATGCCCAACGGCGACCCCCACCATGCAGAGCTGAGTCGGGGAGATCATCCCGCGGAGCACAGGTGGGGGGCAGGGGACTGGGCCCAGGGCACACTTCTCTAGGGTGAAGAGCAAGGCCAGGCCACCACCACCGGGCACAAGGGGGGTGACACCAGCACGGTCTCCAGCACCAGGAGCTTTGACGTGGACATGAGCCTCGCACACACGTCCTGCTGTGATGCCACAGAAGAAGGGCCTGAGGAGGACCCCCCTCCACCAACACACACACAGACTCACAGCAAAGATGCCTGTGGGCTTTGGAACCAACCCCCTCTGGCCACCACCGCTCCCCTGAGGTGGCTGGGCCGGCAGCATCCCCAAGAAGCTCGGGGCTTGGGCCCCAGGGATGGGCAGTGGGGAGGGCAAGGATCCATCCACCTCTACCCCCTGGAGCTCCCGCCCTAGAAGAAAAACCGCCCTGGAGCACCTGCTGGTCTCCCAGCAGGAGGGGCTGCTCTGCCCCATTGGGGCAGAGCGCGGAGGTGGGGGTGGGTAGGGCTGGGGTTGTGGAAACCTCCTTCACAAGCCCCCAGCTGGTTCAGCCTCTCGCATGACTCCTGCAGGAGCTGTGGAAGGTGCGGGGTTTGGAACAGGGGTCTCAAGGGGTGTGGCCCCCCAGATGCAGGCAGCGGGCTCTGCTGTCCCTCCAATGCGCTGCTCGTCACCTGCGCACTCTCCGTCAACCCCCAGGGAGGGCTGGCGGTGCAGCTTTCAGGCAGACCCTGACCTTGAGCCTCAGGGAACTCGGGGGAGATGTGCAGGACAGCTCACCCCAACTTCACAGCCGATTTGGGAGGAGACACTACACCTTAGGACAGAGGTCTCGTGGCCGACCACCGTCCAGTCCGGGCCAGAACGAGATGAACAGAAGGTCACCCACGGGTCACACTCAGCCCTCAGACGTTCCGAATCCCAGACCTTGGAGGGCATAAGAAGCCGGGTACCAGCTCCCCGAGACTCTAACACACCACGTCTGGGCACCCAGCTTGTCATCACGTCAGCTAACCCTCCCGGAGGCGGGAAGGACGACAAGTTCACACATGATTCCGGATGAAAGTTAAGGGTGGTTTGAACATAAGCATACTGGCCTCGGCGAGCCTGCGTGAGCTGCGGAAGATGAGGCCTCGGGCCCCTGCACGTCCTTCCAACACGCACACACCTGGGGGCTGGTCTCAGGAAGGGGCAGGAGGGGGAGGACCAGGGCACCTGTGTTCGCATGCGCTATATTATAGGAAGGCGTTGCCCGTTTTGTAGGCAGAGCTGAGTGTGAGCGTGTGTCAAGGCGGGCGAAGCAGAGAGGCAGGGGCAGTGAGCAGACCAGTGCGGGTCGTGGAGGGTGAAGGGAGCCAAAGGACGGTTGCCAGGGTTCAAGGCTGCGGAGGCGGTGGGGACGGCTTTGTCCTGGGGCAGGGAACGTTCTGTGGACCCAGCACTGGCCTGCGCCTCACAACCTGCCCAAAGGGGAACTAGCAAAGCAGAAACAGGGGAAGGGAGGGCAAAACACGGCCAGTTCTGGTCTCCTGTCCTCCTGACCACACTGAAAGGTCCTGGGAATGAATCTGCCCGTGCCTTCGACCTGTCTCTGCTGGACCGGTGGTAAAAGGGTGTGTGGACGGTCTCCCACAAGCCAACAGTACACTCCTCAGTGAGGTCACGTGTTGGAAGGACATCATTGCCCTGCGGGGACCAGGCTGTGCCCTGCGGTCAGCGGCAACTACTGACCCTTCTACCCACTCTGATCACTCCGAGACGGGGAAGTGAGTTTACAATGACTTCACTCTCTCCAAACACAGGTTTCAAAGAAGACAATTCATGGAGGGCGGCCAGATGGGCCCCGCGTCCCTCCACGGGGAGGAGACGGAGAACAGCGGGAGTGAGCCTCCCAGCCCATGGCCTCAGCGGCTACTCCACACCCAGGGCCCTCCCTTCCACCCTGGAGGCAGAAAGCACCAGCTTGGGGCACAGATGCCTGGGCTTCGCTGGGCCTCAGCGAACACTGAGAGCCTCGGGGAGTGGATGCAGGCAGAAGCCTTCCGATGGCTCAGGGGCTTACAGTTGAGACCCAGCGGATGACAGTCCTCAGTGGCTATGGTAGCCATGGGGGTGGGCCTTGCATCCCCAAATGCAAAGGCCCCATGGCATAAAGGCAGCAAGACACGGAGCCCCCTTGGCTGCCGCAGACCAGTCTGTTGTCCTTCTTACGGGGGACAGAGAACATGAACCCGGCTCCCTCTGTCCTTCTCTGAGCCACCACTGCAATACCAGGATGATTATCCCGCTGGAGGCTAGGTTGACGGGAACTGATAATTAATTTTAATAGCCCTGGGTTGCATCAGCCTCCCTGTGCTTTGTTGGCAAAGCTCTCCACCGTGACCGACACCCCCATATCAAAGCAGAGCAGAACTGGACACTCAGGTATCTCTCAGGGCGCCCGGGGAGGCCCCCCAATCTCTCCCCAGGGTGTTGCACCTGAGCAGAAATTTAACCGCATGGAATTCTCTATTCCCCAGCTCCGAGCTGGGTCACAGCAGATTCTGGGAGCAAATGCCAGAGGGGGAGGGGGTGGAGAAGGGGCTGTGCAGGGACAAGGGTGCTGAGGCCCTTGGTGGCTGGGCTGTGTCCTCCCTACTCTCTAGCAGGACAGGTATAATGGCTGGTCAGTCAGGTGGAAGGTGGGCAAGGGCAGCCCGAGGACAGGCGTTGGAGGGGACAACACGTCCCCATCTGCTCAGAATCTGCAGCCTGACAAGATGAAATTTCCATGGATGGGCAGACACTGAGATTGAAAACAGAGGGGGGCTTGGCCCAAGGTCACAGGAGCCTGGAGGTCCATACCAGGAGAACCCGCCACATGAAGAACCCACAGGCGGCTCTCAGAGCAGGGATCCCCGGGTCCTGCAGCCACCCGTGGCCTTCGTGGGAGTCTTTTATCCACGGGGGCTTGGCCAAGACCTGTGGGCTCATGGCTGAGCCTCCGTCTATCGTTCAAGCCTCCAAGTCACATCTGTCATTTATGACGCGCCTACCGTGTCCTCAGCACTGAGCCTGTGCGAGGAGTCACTGTGTCCTTACCTGCTCAAAGCTGCCTTCCTGGGCACAAGCTGCTCTTCCTTACAATCTCCTCTGAGTCATTCCATCCATTCGGGTTCCCTTGGGTTCAGGGGCATTTATGAGGCACCTGCTGGATGCCAAGAACTGGGAACAAAAAGGCACCATCCCAGCCCTCAGGGACCTCACAGAGCAGTGAGGGACGAGTTGGCCAAGGAACACAAGGCCTTGTGGGCAGTCCCCGAGAGAGGGGCAGAGGGGGAATGCTGCCGAGCTTGCAAAAGGGGGCCCCAGCATTGGAACATCACGAGGCCTTGCCCAGTGACAGGACTTGTCCAGACCTCAGTTTCCGCATTTGCAACCTGCCTCATGGGGTGGGCCTGAGGCTGACATCGTGCTTGTAGCCCTGAGAACAAAGTGTGCCTTCAGCAAGGGCTACGTGGGTGCATAAGGGGGGTCGCAGCCCCGTCCAGAAAGTCTTCCCCAGGGGGTGATGCCTGAGCAGAGCCTGGAGATAAGGAGGGATTCGGGGGGTCAGATGAGCTAAAGATCCCAGCAAAGCCTGTCACCATTGTGGTTTGTGGCCCGTGATGCTGTCTTCACTCTGTCGGCCTCATGGAGCCTGAGGCCTGGTGCCTACCCGTATGCCATGGCGTTGTGTGGACAGAAAAATAGTGATAATGAGGGCCACGCAGCAAGACAGGCAAGCACTTTAAGTGAATTATAAACATAGCATGTATGCTGTTCCCGGGACTGCCCAACACCATTCCCATTTGTGGGCAAGCACGGAAGCGCGTGAGAACTGCTTCACCGGGCAGAGCTGCAGGTGGCTAGTCCTTTTTGTTTCAAAGCAAGGTGTTCTCTTCCATTAAAACAGTTTCAGGTACCTGTCAAGGGCCAAGTCCGGCAATGGCATCACAGTGGCCATGGAAAAGGCCACATAGCAGTCACGGGAGAGAGGAAATGGATGATACTGTGTGACCATGCCGGGGCCGTGGCAGAGGTCCCTGACCTTCCAAGAAGACCCCAGTCAGAGGGCGTCCTTCCCTGACGAGCAGAAAAGGCCAGGGTCTCAGCTGCACAGACGGTCTGAGCTCAACCTGCTGGAGGCCACGCGACCGGGAGGACGCTGAGGCTCGTGCGGAGGCCAGAAAAGGACTCCAGTGATGGCAGCGGCAGAGGGGGTGGCCCCACCACCCTGGTGTCAGGCCTCCCAGAGGAGTAGGGAAGAAGCTGGGAGAGTGGCAGGAGGGCCATGAGGCTCGTGCTCGCCTACTATCTGTCTGGCTGGGGACTCCCCACACGCCTGGTGGGCACCTGCTCCTTCCCCGAGGCGCACCATGCCGGGGGTGGAGGGGTGAAGAGCGGGATAGAGCGCACATTCCCGGGCCAGGGACAGCTTCCGGCGGCGGCTCGCAGGATCGGGCTCGGGACGACTTTCTCCAAGTGGGCCTTCCGTGGCCGCTCATGCCATGGGAGCACACCACGCTTCACAGAGGGAAGCAAGGCTCCTGGAAGCATCAGACGTTCCCGACACAGGGCTGCCGGGCCACACAGGAGATGGCCTTTGACCCTCACAACTGCCAGCTGGAGCCTGGGACAGGGATGCTGGGCCACTGTGACTTCTGGACACAGAGCTGGATGTCTTCTTGCCCCCCTGACCCCCAGCCTCCTTCCCTCAAGCGGCAACAGGCTGGCTGCGTGGACCACAGGCTGTGGAGAAGGACAGGGGGGCTCCCTGAAGACCCTTCTAGACCCTTCTGGAGGCATAGGGATGGACTATCAAGCCACCAAGGAGGAACTGCTTTATGGTGTTCTTTGGGGTCAGGGAGGCACCTCTCCATGGACAATCGTGATTTTAAGCCACAAAGTTTTGGGGAGCAACGCCAACTGAGGCACCAACAGGGCCCATTTCCCCAAACCTGTGGCTGCCAGGAAAGGGGAAGGAAAGGCTGAGGACTGGGGATTCTGCCAGTGCACCCACACTGCGCCTGGAGAACACCCTTCCAGAAAATAAGGTCCAAACAAACCTGATCTGGCTTCCCCCAGAGGGGTCCCCTGGGCCATGCCTGGAGTAGCCTTTTAAGATTCACTTGTGGAGGGCACCTGGGTGGCTCAGTGGGTTAAGCCTCTGCCTTCAGCTCAGGTCATGATCTCAGGGTCCTGGGGATCAAGTCCCGCATAGGGTTCTCTGCTCAGCAGGGAACCTGCTTCCCTACCCCCTCTCTCTGCCTGCCTCTCTGCCTATTTGTGATCTCTGTCTGTCAAATAAATAAATAAATAAATAAAATCTAAAAAAAAAAAAAAAAAAAAAGATTCACTTGCTGATTTCCTAACAAGCAAACAACAGAACAGATCTGATAAACCTACTTTTTAACAGGAAATTTACATCAGGAAAGGACCCAGAATCATGACCAGCTCTCCTGACAGAGACCTTCCGTCCCTAGATCCAGGCAGCTTGGACCTGACCCCGGCCAGGGCAGGGCCCCTGGGACCACAGCTTCCCGGAGGAAGCTGTAGACATCGGGCCGATGAGGCTGCGGGGGGACTAGGCCAAGGGCCACAGGAGGGGGTTGGGGCAGCGATGCCTGTCGGGGAAGATGCGAAAGTGGGGGGAGGAGAAGAGAGCAGCTGGGTGGGCAGCAGTGAGAAATGGAAAACAGGGGGATTTCAGTGGAATCCCAGAGAAATCCTGGCAGCTTCAGGGGTTGGGGGGAGGGACGCACACTCATAAGTCCAGGTAAATGTGCTGGGCCACTGTAGCCTCTCAGAGACCCGAGGGACCAGGCCTGGCTGGTGCAGGAAGGACTCACCTAGCGGGTGGTGGGCCGGTGGGCCATCAGCCCAACTCCTCCCTGAGGGCCCCGCCACCTAACCCCGCCACCAACTCCAAGCCGAAGTTGCCGGTTTCCTCTTCTCCCCACCCACCGGCTGGCTCCCCGTGCTCCCTCTGCTACTCCCTCCCACTGCACATGCTGGTGGCCCAGCACTCCAGCTCGGAGCCCAGTAGCCCACAGTCCACCCAGCCCCCTGCAGCTCAGATCACCCCTTCGAACTATTTATGCGCCAATCTGCTCTCCCCAGGGCACACGCCTTATCTGTTCCTCTCTGAGCACCCCCGCCCAGCCAGCTGCCTACAAGAGGAGCTGGTGCATCAAAGATACTCAAGCACCTAATGAATCTGGATTTCCTAGAATCCCTGCCTGCAACCAGCATGAGGACAATTCCTGGTGCAGGGTGGTTCCAAGAAGGTACAGCCAGCCCTCTGCACCAGCTACGAGCCCCCTGGGGCAGTCCAGCCCAAAGGAACACCCACTCTGAACGTGGACAGCTCGGGTTTGAGCCCCATCCTGCCACGTTATCAGGGTCTTGTGTGACCTTGGACAAGTCACTTAACCTCTCTGTGCTTGAATGAGAGCAATAACCTCCAGCTCTCTGTGTTGGTCTGAGGGTTAGGAGATGTGCAGTGCTCAGAACAGTACCGCATGCCCCGTGGAAGTGTGCACACCAGCTGCTACGGCGCTAGACACTAGGTTTGCATCCCTCCTCCCCCCATCCCAGGCACCAGGGGACGCAGGCCTTTAGTGAGGCTTCTCCAAGGACCAGATTGCCAGAGGATCGGCTGAGGCCGGAAGATCCGCACGTCTACAGGACTGCACGAGCTGCCCTCTTCTCGGGCGTCACATGGCGGTACCCAGTGGGCCGTGTGCTCTCTGAGCTCCCGCGCCGCCCCCCACCAGCCTCCCCTCCTGCGGGCGGCACGTACAGGCACAGATGCCCACGAGGACCACCCTCACTGAGAAGCCGATGGTCACTCAGGCCGAGGAGACTGATTTGCCCTTCCCAGTCCCTGCAGGTGAGGGACGGGCTGCGGTTCCACCAAGACCAGCAGGCTGCCTACATGCCCTCTGACCTTGAGACACCTGGTGGAGGAACATGAGCCACGGTCCTGGCTCCCGGCCATACCACGCAGGACCTTGGCCATCTCTCCCCCTCTCGGAGCACCTCGTGCCCAGGGTCGTTCTTACTGGTGTTCTTACCACAGAATCCAGTGCATGGGATGCTTGGACTGGGCACGACCCTGCTTCTCTGGGGCGGCACAGTTGGGCAAGTAGCTTCTTCCCCCTCCCAGAGGCCTGGCTGGGCCTGGGACGGGGACGGGGAGGGACAGAAGCCCTCAGGATACAGACAGCCTGAAAACAGGACACCAAAGCTCTTTGCAGAAGGGCTACCAAACAACATGAGGACCGTGTGCCCTGACCCTCACAAACAGACCCGAGCACAAATCAGGGGAAAGTTCCCCGAGGCTTTGGGGCCAAATCACTGGCCCCCCACAGTGACATGCCAGAAACCACCAAAGATACCAGAACCCCCTTCGTACAGACGGCAGCCCCTCAGGCGGTGCGGGCAGAACTTGAACCCGGCACGGCGGCCCTGGGACCCGCATCAGGAAGCCGACTTGGGGTGGGGTCGCAGGTACCCCCGAACAGAAGTCTGATTAGTCGGCTTGATTGCCACTTTATTCTCCAGACTTGCCTGCAAACGTCTCTGGCCATTTCCAGAAATGAATTTCACCCTCCTTGGGTGCGTTTTTGGAACCATTTAGCCTTTTCATTCTTAGGAGCTGCTGACAGAGACAGCGGAGGCCCGGAGGGCACTCGGCCTGCTCTGAGCACCAGCATCCCCACTGGGACCAAGAGACGTGGGACAAGAGCATCTCCATAAATGTGCATCTCGTACATGTGAACCGATTCCACTTGTGAGTCACCCCTTCAAGGGCGACGGTGTTCAAAGGCAATTCTGTTCTCCCTTACACTCCTTTCCTTGTGCATCGCTGGTAGGGATGGGCGTCCAGGAGTTCTGGAGGCTCAGGAGCTGCTGAAACCTCCATCATCATCAGCTTCCTCTCGAAAGGGGAGATCAGTGCAGAGTCAGGCCCTCCCTGCATTTCAGACTCGGCACATCACCTGCTGACGAGCCTGGGCCACCGCCACGGGGCTCGGAAAAGCAGGTGCAGGGGGACAGAGGCACCTGCCATTCCTGAATGCAGCACACCGCCCCTTCCCCCTCCCCAGGTCCCAGGCATAGCAGTGTCTATATTCAGTGTAACTGGCTGATAATCAAACAAATTGGTCATTTGTGCCACGTTATCTGTGTTTACAATGAATAACAGGGGTGTGTCATTGTTGTGACTGGTAAACTGCCCCTGTTTCTATGCATTGTTTCCAAAGATGAGCAACTCAAGGACCCAGAAAGGAAGATTGTGACACTTACAGACCCTCTCTCTTAGGCTGCTTTGGGCTAGAAGTGACACAAAGCTGACCCAAACTAGCTGAACAGGGATGAAGCACCTCCGAACTCCAGCGATGAAAGGTCCGGAGGAGTTCTGAAGCAGGCTCGGGAAGCAGATCACCAGGTCACCAAGGGCCAGGGCTCTCTGGGTCTCTGCTAACGACACTCGGCGTGGGCTTTCAGTTCAGGCTGGTGCCCCAGTGGCTGTGGCAGTCCCGGGAGGCTCGATCCAGATGGACAAGGAGAGAGAGCCTCTCCCCGTGGCCCTCCTCTGAGCATGAATAATCACTGGGTCCCCTGTCCATGTCTGCACCCATCGCTCACAAGGGTGCGGTTTCAAGACATGTGGCCAAGCCAGCGTGGGGGAAAGCTAACCTTCGGCCTAGTGCCCGCCCCGGGATCTGCTTAACCGGAAGCAGATCCACGTCTCTCCTCCTGCCTCCCAGGCAACCAGATGCTCCGAGTCACCCTGTGATGAACACACAGTGCTGTGCTTGAGGCCACGAGTTGGACACTGGAAAATGTTGACCTCGGTACGTTTCTCATTACGTACTTCACAGTAAGAAACGTACCCTGGGGACGTCCGCTGACTCAGCAGTGACCGGGAACCTTAGGGAGAGGCGGGTCTGGACCCAACGATCACACCCCACGCAGCAGCCAGCAGGAGCCTTGCTCACGCACCATCTCCCCACGACTGAACTCCCTTCTCCCGCAGCTTCTGGAGTCACAACAGAATCCCCTTCTCCTCCCTGACCAGCACACCAAACTGATTAAGGAGGTCTAATGCATTGGAACGGAGGGTGTGCAGGCCAAATCTGGGCTCCTGGCTGCCTGGGGGGGGGACCCTGGGCGGGGACCCCAGGACACATCGTGCCAGCTGTGTCCCTCTAACTGTGCTCTGCAGCCACCCCGGCCAGCAGCTCCAGGAGACAGTGCATCCCCCACCTTCAAAGTGGTCCTTCTGAGCCCTGCTGTCAGGACAAGCCATCCATCCACCTGCCCAGGAGGCACTGGGAGCGGAATGCTCCTCCTGGTGCTCGCCTGATTGTTGAGCCAAAGAGGGAATGACAGGGCCAGACAGAGCCACCACCGCGGCCCACGAATTTCTCAGAACAGGGTTCGTTAGGTGCAGGAAGACTTAGATCTGGGGCTTTGCAACCCCGGGCAGCACACCCTGGAGCTAGGGCAGGCAGGACTCGGCCCTGGGCCAGATGCCAAGGCAGACTCTGGGGAGAAGCTCACCAGCAGACATTTCCTATTAGGGCAAGACTGCAGTGTGATGGGCTCAATCTGTGTTCAGAGTGTGGTTCTCTTTGATATTCTGGTAGCAAGGCTAGTCGCTGTGGGCTCCCATCCGCCCAGTGCCGGCTGGAAAACGGTGGCTGCTTAAGGTGCACAGTTCACGTGTAAATGACTATTTTTTCCTCTTGGAGGTGATGACATGAAATCTCGCCCTCTGCTGGACTCCCAAGAGCTCCCCCACATCTTCCTCCAGCAGCCATGGTCCAGGCAGGGGCTGGCCCAGGCATTTTCCCCCAACCACCCCCCCACTTCCCTGCTGCCACCTGGCTCCTCCCACTGAGTGTCACCACGCCCACGGAGCTCCCCAGCGCCAGAGAGCAGCCAGGCCTAGCCACCAGAGGTGGGGACTCGCTCACCTGTGTCCCGCTCACCTCTCACATCACCCACCTGGAGACAGGCCAGGCCAGTCTGTCTTTGTAGGTGCTCTCTGCCCCCCGTAAGGGGGGGGGGGTTCTAACTGTGCCCTCCTTCACTTTGTGTCCTATCTGACATGTGCAGTGGAGCTGAGCGACAAAGCTCACTGTCCCCACGGGCTTGCTCTGTGCCAGGCCCGTGCAGGTGCTCTGCTTGCAAAGCCTAAACCCTGGGAGGTGGATGCCCCATGCAGGGCGGGGAGGAGGCAGCTGGGGGGGGGCAGCTGCCAGGCTGTCTATGTCCACTGGCTCCGCCCCCTTCTGCCCGGAGCACGTCCATCAGGGACTTAGCATCTCCGGCTCTCCTCCTGCTCAGTGGGGCTGACGTCACGAGGACCTGCCTCACAGGTGTCCGATCAGGCTGCTGGAGCCCGGTACCAAAGACAGGGCAGCTTGAACAACAGACATCCTTAGCTCATGGTTCTGGAAGCTGGAAGCCAGCGACCAGGGCGCCAACCGCTGTGGTTTCGGGTGAGAGCTCTCCTCGTGGTTTGCAGACACCTTCTGTGTTCTCACCCAGCAGAGCGGGAGCTCTGAGTAAGATCTTGGGGGTCTCTCCTTTTTTAAACATGTATTTATTTGGGGACACCTGAGTGGCTCGGTCGGTTGGGCAGCTGCCTTCGGCTCAGTTCATGATCCCCAAGTCCCACATTGGGCTCCTTGCTCAGCAGGGAGCCTGCTTCTCCCTCTGTCTACTTCTCTCTTTCTCTCTCTCTGACAAATAAAAATAAAAATCTTAAAAAAAAAAAAAAAAAGATGTGTTTGTTTGTTTGAGAAAGAGAGAGCATGTGGAGGGGAAGGCCAGAGGGAGAGAGAATCTTGGGCAGACTCCGAGCTGATCCTAGAGCCCACACGGGGCTTGATCTCATGACCATGAGATCATGACCTCAGCCGAAACCAAGAGGTGGATGCTCAGCCAACTGTCCACCCAGGCGCCCCTGGTGTCTCTTCTTATAAGGGCATGAATCCCATCACATCAGAGCCCCATACTTAGGACCGCATTTCACTTTCCCTTCTAAAAGCCCTAGCTCCAAATACAGACCTCGAGAGTGAAGGCCTCCACATGTGGATTTGCAGGGGGACACAGTTCAGCCCCCACAGTTCAGCAACAGGCCGGACGTGATGACCCAGTGGGTTAACATCCACAGAGCACCTGCAACAGAGCCAGGCACACGGGGATCCAGCCACACGACCCACACCTGTGCCCTTCACCCTGCTATCAGGGACACCTTCCATAACTCTCCGGTTATGAGATGGGATGGGGGCAGCGGTCCACACCTGCTCCGTCTGCTTGTCACCCACGAGTATGGGACAGAACTTGCCCTGGGAGCTTGTGAGGCCCTTGGCTTTGGGCCCCTGATCCCTAGCCCTGAGACCTGTTCCATTTCCCTGGTTGGCTCAGTGCCGGAGCCTGACTCCCACCCTCTCTGGGGTGCAGGAATCCTATCACCACCACAGCCCAGATCCACCCCGGGGACCGTTAGATTGGTCGATAAGGAATTCCACAAGGGCCCACCCCTTTGCCCTCAGAAAGGCGCCCGCTGCTCACACAGGGCAGAGACAGGGGGATGGGAACCAGACTCATGGGCCCAAGTCTATTAAGCGACATGAGTAGCTCCCCAAGAAAACCCCTCAGGACTGCCTTGGGACTGTGTCAGGAATAATGTCTCCAACACCATGTCCCTTCCTGGCAACAGTAAGCTCCCCACCTTCGGCTCCCCAAGATGTGTGTTTCTGTGTGGTCACCATAACCTTCGCCCTGTCTGGTCACCTGTTCTTTCTGCTGACTTCACTCAGTCCCCCTTACTCTGGAAACAACACCTGTAGCTTCCTTCGGGGTCTGCCTGTCCCTCACTCTCCAGCCACAAAATTTGGGGAGGACCGACCTTGGCCCCTAACTCCTAAGGTGGGCTCATGCCACAGGCCTGATCAATCCAAGCACTCCGGTCCCCAGGCCACAGTGACCAGCTCGGAGATAGCACACGACTCAAGCCTGGTCAGTTCCAGAAGTTTCACTGGACCAACTGGGGGAAAGCCCTCTCTCCACTGGAATTGCTAGTTTAAAGGACAGAGTCACCACAGGGTACTCGGAAGTCACCATGTGGAAACAGCCCACCTAAAATTCAAACAATATAAAGGAGAGGAAGATGGTCCAAGAGCTGGGAAGAGAAACTGAGTCCTAAGGACATCCCTGAGTGCCTGGATCCAGCAAGGCCTGAAATCCACCAGGTCAGTGAAGCAATACATTCAATGAAGCAATGTAGGAAGCTGGTGGAGCTGGCTTCCTGATCTTCTAACAAAAAGATGATTGCCCACCACCGTCTGTTCCCAGAGCTCTGTGTGTATTAACCCTCATGTGACAACAAGCCTGTGAAGTGGGTACTGTTAGCATCAGGTTCTGAGGCACAAAGAGCTTACGTGACCTGCCGAGGTGAGACAGGGTGAGCCAGGGATGGCAGGCTGCTGCCTCGGTCTGGGAAACTGGTAGTACGTGCTCACTAACCCGTGGGGGCCTCCAGACCACCAGTATCAGAACTGCCCAGATAACCGTTGTGGTTGCTGGACTAACCCAGCAAGTTGCACACAAGGCAAATGATGCCACCGTGGACCCTGCACAACCTCCAGCTGGCTTCCTGGGGAGTGGAGGCAGAGCGAGATGGGGAAGGTGTGATCCCCTCCCACGGCTGGCTCTTGCCTTGGCTTTGATGCTGCCCTGTGACCTGGGACAGTCCCTCTTGCCTCCGAGCCTTGGGGTCCATGTCGGTAAAACCAGGCACCTGGATGGCACATTCCCCAAGAACCCTTCCAGCTCTCAGGTTTTGTGACACTGGTCCTGTGAAATGGAAGAACGCCATTGTGGCAGAAGTGATACCATGGGTTCCATGACCTTCCCACTCAGTGAAGTGGGGGGGAGCACCTGGACACTTAAGGTTTGGGTCAGGGGCTATCCCAGCAGCCTGCAGGTGGCTGTGCCCCGGGCCGGGCAGCCAGAGCACCTGGTTCACAGTAACCCTACCCAGTGGCAGACCCCCGTGGGAATGCTGGGGTGCCCTAACCCTGCAGGCCTGCCCTCCAGAGGTGCCCCCTGTACCCTTATACTGTGTAGCTCCCTGACCCACTCTGCCTCCCGTCTCCCCATCTCCCCAGCACTTGGCCACACTGGACGGGTAACCTCCCCACCTCGGGGCTCCCAGCTTCCATGGAAGCCCTGCTTCAGGAGGACAGCACAGGAGGCCCAGACCTCGCCGAGGGCCCTCCGCATCCAAGGAACTTCATGAAATACCTGCTATACGCTGTTAAGTGAACAGAGTGGACATTAGAAGAAAAACAGATGGAAGAAAGGCCCTGCTCGTGTTTCCCGAGAAACTCATTTTCCAAGATTAAATGCCATTTCAGTGACCTTGTCCCTGGACATCCGTGGGTGCTGTGAATGGCCCTCCGTGGAGGAAGGTGACCGTGCTGCCGGGTCCTCCCAGCGGCCCCAGCACTGCTGTGCCCTGGAGCAGCTAGTTACTGGCTGTGTTTGTTCAGTAGCATCTCACTGCCTCTCTGTCCTGCCTGTCTGTCCGTCCATGCCCACAGAGCAGCTCTGACAACACAGGGTTTTGGAACTTTTTTGTTTTGCTTTTTTGTTTTTTTTAAGTAGGCTCCATGCCCAACGCAGGGCTTGAACTCATGGACCTGAGAACCAGAGCCGGGCGCCCCACCCACTGAGCTGCCCAGGTGCCCCCTGACAACGCAGGGCTTTTTTCTTTTTTTTTTTTTAAGATTTCATTTATTTATTCGGCAGAGAGAGATCACAAGTAGGCAGAGGGGCAGGCAGACAGAGAGGGGGAAGCAGGCTCCCTGCCGAGCAGAGAGCCCGATGTGGGGCTCGATCCCAGGACCCTGGGATCATGACCCAAGCCGAAGGCAGAGGCTTTAACCCACTGAGCCACCCAGATGCCCCACGCAGGTTTTTAAGCAACTTTGTTAACAGGCCTCGGGGACACAGACGAGGGGAGCAGGAGGATGCATGAGGAAGAGCTTCTCTGGGGTAGACCCAGGGTCTGCAAACCTCTGGGCATCCATGAGCTGGGACTGAAGAGCATCACGTCTATACTTAAACACTAACCTTTAACTCAGCATTCGCATTTCCTTTCATTACAGATTAAGACAACAGCCGCTAGAATATGAGTAAAGCCTGGTCGTCATCATCAACAGAAATCACAGATACTCCCGTACCCTGGTGCGGCTGGGGAGATTTCCCAAAATATCACAGACACGAATCTCTACCCAAAGTCACGACACTTATTCGACCCGCGCCTGGATCTTCCGGTCTAATGTGTTAACAGTAGAAGCATAGTGTTTCAGTATAAAAATCTGGAGCATTTAAAAATAATTATTCATGGGCGTCTGGGTGGCTCAGTGGGTTAAGCCACTGCCTTCGGCTCAGGTCATGATCTCAGGGTCCTGGGATCGAGTCCCACATCGGGCTCTCTGCTCAGCAGGGAGCCTGTCTCCCTCTCTCTCTCTCTCTCTGCCTGACTCTCTGCCTACTTGTGATCTCTGTCAAATAAATAAATAAATAAAAATTAAAAAAAAATAAAAATAAAAATAAAAATAATTATTCATAATGTTTAAAATTATTTCTCGGGGCGCCTGGGTGGCTCAGTGGTTTAAAGCCTCTGCCTTCGGCTCGGGTCATGGTCCCAGGATCCTGGGATCGAGCCCCACATTGGGCTCTCTGCTCAGCGGGGAGCCTGCTTCCCTCTCTCTCTCTGACTGCCTCTCTACTTGTCATCTCTGTCAAATAAATTAAAAAAATAAAAAAATCTTTAAAAAAAAATTATTTCTCAGTATCTTTGGTTTCCTTTGTGAGTCTACATATTAAAGGCTTTAAAATGCATTATTAAGAACCTACTAATCTGAGAAGGGGTCCGGATCTTTACCAGACAGCTAAAGGGTCCAACGGCACCAAAACAAGGTTCGGAACCTCTAGATTTGGGTGGGTTGTTTGGTTTTTTTTTTTTTAAGATATTTATTTATTTACTTATTTGAGAGACAGCAAGAGCGAGTGAGTGAGCAGGGGGGGAGCAGAGGGAGAGGGACAAGCAGACTGCCCACTGAACGGGGAGCCTGACGTGGGGCCTGATCCCACGACCCTGAGGTGATGACCTACGCCGCAATCAAGAGTGGGACGTTTCACCGATTGAGCCGCCGAGGCGCCCCTGGATTTGGGTCTCTCTGATATCGCCTCTGGGACTCCAACCAACCACTCCTCCAGTTCAGACCCTAGAAGGCCATTTGGAGGCTCCGCGTGCCAGGGAGAGAAGGAGGCGTAACCGGGGAGGAGCCCCTGTGAGATGCGGGTCAGAGAGGAAGGGAGCCCCGCGGAGGCAGGTGGCTCAGCAGGTAGGTTAGAAACCTCCCATCCACCCACCCCGAGACCACTCTGGTCTACACCTGTGTCGACGACATCGGCCAGGGTTCTGAGCTTTTTTCTCCTGCTGGAGGCACTCCGCTTAGATCTTCTCTCCTACTCTCCAGATTTTTATTGTATTTTCTGTGGTGCTTGTGGGCATTACTGGGTGTTCTGACACTGCTGGCGTGCTCCAGATGAGCCCCGTTGCTAAGAAACAAATCCCAGATGGATCTTTAAACACACAGCTCATAAAAGCACATTCCTCCGCACTCAGCTCCGTTCTGCCTGTTCTTGGGCCACTTAGGTTAAACTCGCCACTGTTCTCCAAAGGTCTCATTTGGAGCCTCAAGGAAAACCCGACAAACTGCTCTAATTACCCAGAGGAGCAACTGTCAGAGCGCTGGGTGACAGCCGTGGGCAGAAAGGGGGCCCCCGTCCTGGCCACGGTGGCCTACAGACTCCGAGCAGGGAGGGTGCTTGGGAAAGGGGGGGGGCCAGAAGGCCCACTGCTCAGGCAGAGTAGGCAAAAGGGGCTCTGACAGGTGGACACAGCTCAAGGGACCAGCAAGCCACAGCCCTGTCCTGGGCTGTCCTGTCCTTTCTGCATTTCTAGGAACCCCTGGGTTTGCCATTCCCTGCAGAATGGTTCCAAGTTAAACATGCTTTAGACCAAATCTGGCCACAGCTCCTCTCCCTGGAGGGCCCCAGGCTTCCCCACCCCAACACACATTCCCAGACGAGAATAGTATTTAACCAGAAAAAAAAAAATTAAAACATGGGCAGAGGACCTGAACGGATATTTCTCCGGAGAAGACGCACGAGTAGCCAACAGGTACAGAGACATCACGAATCACCAGGGAAAAGAAAACCAAAGCCTCAAGGAGCTCTCCCCTTACACCTGTCGGAATGGCCATCATCAAAACCAGTGGAGACGACAGTTGCGGCGAGGACGTGGAGGAAAGGGACCCTTGTGCGCTGTCAGTGGGACTGCAGTCTGGTGCAGCTGCTCTGGGAAACAGGGCAGAGGGTCCTCAAAAAAGAGAACCACAGGGAATGAAATCACGGTCTCAGAAAGATACCTGCCCCCCATTCCGTGCAGCCTCCTAGCCAAGCTAAATGTCCGTCAATGGACGAAAAAAGAATATGTCGTGTGCACACAGTGCGATATTATTCTGCATCAAAATCAGAATGAAACTCTGCCATTTGAGACATGAATGAAGCTTGAGGGTTTGAGGCTACATGATATAAGCCAGACACAGTAAGACACATGCTGCGTGATTTCACGTGTGCGATCAAAAAAGCACCAAACTCACAGTGACAAGAGTGGAATGTGGTTACCGGAGACTGCGCTGCAGGGGAGAGGGGAGAGACCAAAATCAATGCCTTTGGAGCCGGGAAAAGACATGTAACCCTCACTATGCTCCAGGCACTATTCTAAGCCGTTTCTACGTAACAACCCATTTAATCTTCAGGAGTCCTGGGAGCCGGGTCCTGGGATTGCCCCCGTTTTGCAGATGAAGAAACTGAGGCACAGAGAGCTTAAGTATCTTGCCCAAGGTCACCCAGCTCTCCCATGGTAGAGTGGGATCCAGGAGGGATTCCCCCAGCAAAATAAATGAGTTCTATCCAGCAAGGAGTCACCAGGATTCAGGGAGGCACTGGGTCCCTGGCTCCCCACAGTCAAATGTCCTTTGTACTCAAGGACCCACAGGAGACCTCTCTCCATCCACTACATTCCCTCCTCTGGGCAGCATGGTAGGGGGCTGAACTTCTGCTCACTGTTTCCTCCCCAAGGATGACATCTTCCCACTCTAGATGAGGGGAGCGGAGGCCGGTCCTGGCCTCTCTGCATCCTGGAGCATCACAGAGCAACTTGGATGGTCACGCCCCAAGGGCAAAGCTCTCCCCCCACCCCCACCCCTGGACCCAAGGGAGGGGGGGCCCACCGCCAGCCCCCCTGCCCCCGCACCAGTCCTGGGATGCTGCATTCCCACTGCAGCAGGAGCCTTCCCTCTCCTCCTCACCGCCCACCAGCCATAGCTGAGAGCCAAGCTGCCTGCTACTGAGGCATTAAAAAAAAAAAAAAAACCTTTACATTAAATGTGTGTTACAGAAGAGGCTGGTGCAGCGCGGTGCCGAGCCCCACTCCGGCTGGGATGGTGAGCCACTTCCCGGCAGCGTGCCATGCCAAATTCCTGCGGGCAAGTTCAGGGCAAACAAAAACGCCTGGGGAGCCCGCTATGCAGCACGTCCTCCCACTCAGCCCCACTAGCCACCTACGCCCTGCAGCGCAGGCGCCAGCTCACCTCCCAGAGTCCACAGTAGGGCACAGCCCGGACCTCCCTGCCCCTCTGAGGGGGCCCCGCCCCGAGCCCCACTACTCCAGAGGAACAGAGTGTCAGCCCACGCTCCAGGTTCACGTCTTCCTCCTCTTCACGAGACACACTCAACAAACCCAAAGACGACAGCTGCCATGCAGCCACACTTCTCCAGATGGGCCAGTCCGTGGGCCTACTGTGCATCGCGCAGCTGGTGCTCCGTGCCTTCCTGGCACACTTCCGAACGCACCCTCGTTCAGTGCACATTCCGGGCATCCAGCTGACACACACACAGGCAACCTCTCCCGGACACCGCAGTTCAGCTTTCCAAAGATGGAGATGAGTACCCACCACACCAGGAGTCTGGCACGTTCCCTTCTGGGTGGCCCTGTACGAATTTACGGTACTACCTAAATAAAAACAGTCAACACAATGGCTTTCTAGTAATTCATAATTCCTTATGATTCATGATTCCGTATGATTCAAACCCCTCGGCTCAGTCAGGCAGCGCCTGGCATCCAGTGCCCGGCCCGACACAGTGGAGTCTCTGTTCTGGCGTCTCAGGCGGATACCCTTCCTCCTGCAATTCCTTTTTCTGGCCATTTCTCTCCCCAAACGTTCTTAGTTACTACAACTTTCTCTCTTATTTGTTCTGCTTCTCCCATGATCTCTCTGTATATTCCATTCTCTGAGAAATAAAGTTTAATGTGAAACTTCTCTGCGAGCCACAGCAAATGTCTAGTCTTATTGATAAGAAATTTGGTGCCACTGGGACCATCTAACTCTTCTTCTTTTTTTTTTTTAAAGATTTTATTTATTTATTTGAGAGAGACAGAGAGAGAGCAGGAGTGAGGGGGAGGGAGTGAGGGGGAGGGATTAGAGGGAGAAGCAGACTCCCCACAGAGCAGGGAGCCCGATGCGGGGCTCCATCCCAGGACCCTGGGATCATGACCTGAGCCGAAGGCAGACGCTTAACCGACTGAGCCACGCAGGTGCCCCTCTAACTCTTCTGATTACACCTGCTTTTTCTCAAATACTAGCCTTCTAGAGCACCAAACAATGCTTTCTTATTCGATGTCTTCTTGTCTTATTTAAGAGTTTACATTTTCATTTCCCATTGCAAACCTTCAGCATTTTAGCAGTATTGTGAATTAAAATGGATTTTTTTTTTATGACTCTGGTTCAAAGGGAAAGAATCTCCAGGCTCTCCACTACCCCTCGGGCAGCTCCAAGGTCGAGTTCTCCAAGGCTTGGCGAGAGAGTGCAGGACACTCTGGCATGGGCTGGACCACTGATGGGCCACGCAGGTGCCCGTGACCCACCACCTGGCGGCTGGCCCCCTTCTCCCCAGACCAGGTCCCCTCCCCCAGAAGCCTCAAGTGTCAGGTGTGGTGACTAGGGGTCTAGGTCTCTGCCGTGATGTGGATCCCTGAGATCAGACTTACAGCATTTGAGGGAGGCAGCAATGGGATGCCTGCCAAATTCACCACCTACTTCCCCCCCCAACACTGCGTATCAACCTCAGCCTTCAATGTGCAAAAAATCCCCACAAAAAAAAATCATGTTTATGGAAATTACATCACCATGGCAACTGTAAAGGTCTCACAAGTATTTTTAAAATAGCAAATTAACAAAACCCACTTATAAAAAATCTGAAATCTGTTCCTCTATGAGCATTAGTGAACATACAGATTCTAACCAACACAAAATGTGTCTTGTGGCTTAAGGGCCAGAAGTCAGGAGAAAGGGCTCTTGACCCCGGATTCGCTGGGGACGGAGGGTTGAACCTGTGAAAACTAAGTTTTATTTTTCTAGTGAGAGCTCACACTTTGGATTTATTCTGGAAAATGACACCAAGCTCTCTGGGTGCAGAAAAAAAATGTGGGTAAGAGACCTGCGCTGCTGAAATACTAATTTTTTACTTTCTATTTTCATATCCCTGATATTATTACCTTCCCCACTCCGCAAGACTATTCCATTTTTAACTCATAGGTTTTTAGCCATTGCATAAGGTTCTGCCACTGTGATTTAGCCCAGCTGAGTCTCTATTATAAAACCTGCTTCTCAGAAGTCTGCACACAAGTCACATAGGAGGGAGAGAGAACCAGATTCAGAAGAACCCAACTCGAACCTCTCTGCTTTTGAAAAACGTAACTGGTGTGGCTAGCAAGCGGGCTCCTTGCAGGGAGACGGTGCGCTCATTCTTGGTGTCTTTTGTGAAGACTTAACACGTAACAGGTGTATTTTGAGGACTCTCCATAACGAGGAATCACTGGGGGCCTTAGCAACCCGAACACTGGGGTTTCTTTCTTTGCAAAGAGGAAGAAAAAGCAAACCACGCAATGAGGACTTCATTCTTTGCCAGGTCCCAGGCTCTGAAGGGGTGGGGTGGGGAGCAGAAGGGAAGCAGGGAGAGGGGGTGAGAAGCAAAACGCTCTTAGGGAGCTGGAAGTACGCTGGACAGAGGTGGTAATTAGCTTGCCGTGACTTCTGCTTATCTCAGGAAGGGAAAGAGGGGTAGCCGCGCCCGGTGCCAGCAGTGACCAGATGGTCCCTCTTCCCAAGTGATTATCACGCTGGAGACAGAGCAATGAGTATCACTGATGGATGGGAAGAGAGTTCCTCCAAGCTGGATATCTGCAGACCGTGGGGAAGGGGGCAGGCAGAGTGGGTGGTGGTCCAGAGGGAAAGGCAAGAGAAGGGGGGTGCCCAGGCTGAGGAGGCGTGAGCGCTCCCAGGACCGCGAACCTTCCAGAGCCTGGCTTCCCTGTGAGGCGAGGTCAGCCTGGAGCTTCGTGAACCAAGCATTGCGCCGTGGGTGATTTCGAGGCAAGAGCGTGAAAACGGTACAGGACGCATGGAAGAGGACCCCCGACTGGGAGCTTGAGGAGTCACACGCAGCCCTGGCCCCCAGCCCACTCGGGAACACGGCGTGTCACAAGCACGAGAGCCATTTGGAAGCTGGACGCCCACACTCCTCACCCTGCAGGAGGCTCTGGCTCCCTGTACTAGCTGTTTCAGAGCCTCCGGGAGGAAAACTGCGCTAGAACCAACTTCTGTAGGAAAATGGGAGTGTGGGGGCCAGTCATGGTGCCAAGCTTGTGAGTTGGGATCCCCCAGGCCCATAAGGGGGGGTTGGCAACAACCAGCTCTGCACCCAGAGGGGTCCCGGCAGGAACCCGGCTTGAGCCAGGTTCTTAACGAAGGGTCTGTTGCTTTGACAGAGGTCTGGGGGCTGGGGTCGGCATGGGGAGAGTGAAAGGCTCACTCCTCAGAGCCTGAAAGCATGACATCAGCCAGGGCCAGCTGGACAAGGGCCTGGAGCGGAGCCTCCATTTACCTCCTGACTTATAGGTATGGGGTGCCTACGGCCCTGGTCTTTGACTACCTTGGCACAAGGAGGCAGGACTGGTAAGCACCTCTGCTTTACACAGGTACACACTGGGGTCCAGACAGGGATGGGAGCCCCATCAGTCCACGGCGGCCCATGTGGCAGAGCTGGAAGAGAAGCCGGGAGAGCGGCTCTCAGCCCAGCGAAGGCCACGCTCTCTTTCCAGGCTCATTATCAGTCGGCAGGTATGCTGGGACCCTGCTGTGCTCTCTGCACTGGACCAACAGTTGGGGAAGACACACAGAGAAGGTGTCATCCAAGAGACAAGACCATCCCACGGGATAAACGGGAAAAGTGAAAATGAGAGTAGCAGGTAGACCAGATGATTCACAAGAACAGACACTTGGTTTCCAAGCACACTCTAGCCACTGTCCCCCAGTCGAGGTTAACGATATTCAGACTTGTGTTAAGAATCACGACTGGTGCTGATGCCGATCCCCTGATGGCTGGCGGTGGGGTGTGGGGAACCTCAAGCAGAACATGAAATGATGGGATGGAAACAGCACTGGGGAGACCCAGGTGCTCACCGCTGTCTTCCCCTGGTCTGCCGTTGAGGACCACTCTGGTCAGTCTCCAAGCATGCCTGAGAATCCATACAGGGAGATCGAGAACATCCCTCCGCATCAGCTGCATGGGCTAGAGTGAGAGCTAGCAGGAAAAATAAAACACACAACAGTCCCATCCAAGAGTGGGCGCAAGCCATCGGGTCCCCTGCCAAAGCCATGCTTTTCTCTGCTTTTCCTTCAGTTCACATCAATTCCCAAGCACAGAGTCCCCTCTTCTCAGGATGTATCAGCCTCGGAGTCCAACCCCGGGCAGTGAGACTGGGACTGACTGAACCTGGCCTCACCCAACCTGCGAGCCTCAGTGCGTCCTCTACGGGCCCCTTTCTGCTCTGAACCTCTAAGAACCCCAGTTCTGGGGGCCTAAGATGGTTATGGTTTTGGGTTTGTTTTTGTTTGTTTGTTTTCACCTCTGAGTCAGGCCACAGAGTGATTTCTGGAAGGATTCCACTTGCATTTTAACCACAGATCCCCCGGGAGCAGCCAAGGCCAGGGAGGGGCTCTCCCATGCTCTCCTGGCATGATGGCATGACGTGCTTGCTGGCGGTTGGATTGAGGTTGGTTTCTTTGAGGTCCACGAATGATTCTCGGACTCCACAGGGAGAAGTTGAACAGGAATAACCAAGAAACAAGACTTCTCCAAAAGAGATCTGTACCACTGGGATTGCTCCAGCTCCGGCTGCAACATTTGGATTCCTGGTCGACCCCAGAAGCAGGCTGCATCGGCGGTGGGTCTAGGCCCAACCAGACACGGCAAGGGAAGCTTGCTATGGGCTCACTGTATCTCCCAGGGTGGGCGGAAACTCATTTCCCAGTTAGACCTGAGCCTGCACTGATGGGCCAGAGGAACAGCTCATGTGCCCAAAGGGCTACAGTAAACTTCTACGTGATCTTGGGGTTTAAGTGGTAGGAGTCCTAGGGAAAAACTCTTCTGGGGGTCTGGGCCCTGCACTCCCTGCACACCAATACCACCTCACCACGACTCTGTCCCTGTGGCCCCCGATGGCCGGAGTTCGTGAGAACTAGCAGAACTTCAGTGATAAGAAAAAACTTACAGTCCTTTGGATTTAGTTGTAATCGCTACGTCTGAGACGTCTGAGTGTATCTGGCTTTTAACTATATAATTTTATAATTTTTGTTTTCAAATACTTCCACACTTGCAGAAAAGTTTCCACAAATAATACAGGAACTCCTGTCTATCCTTTATGCAGATTACCAAGTCTTAATACTTTATTACACATGTCATTCTCTTTCTTCCCTATCATTTTTTAAAAGATTTTATTTATTTATTTGACAGAGAGAAATCACAAGTAGGCAGAGAGGCAGGTGGGGGTGGGGGAAAGCAGGCTCCCGCTGGGCAGAGAGCCCGAAGTGGGGCTCGATCCCAGGACCCTGAGATCATGACCTGAGCCGAAGGCAGATGCTTAACCGACTGAGCCACCCAGGCGCCCCTTTTTCTTCCATATTATTATTTATTTTTTCTGAACCCTGTGTAAATAGGCTGTGTCCATCATGGCTCTCCACCTCTTAACACTTCGGTGTGTTTCTAGCAACAAAATTGTGTTTTTACATATCCATAGCACCGTGACGGATTTCAGGAAATTGTAACATGGATACGATATTTATCTAATTGACAGCCCATATTCCAATTTTGCCAACTGTCTCAACAATGTCTTTCTTGGGATCCTTTTTTCCTCCAATATAGGAGCCAATCCAAGATTATGCTTTGCAATTTGGTTTTCAAGTTTGTGTAGTCTTCTTTAATCTTTCGTGACAATGATGCTTTTCAAGGATACCGGCTAGGTATTTTGCGGACTGCTCCTCAGTCTGGCTCCTCTGGTTCCTCCCTCATAGACTCAGGCCATGCACCCTGGGTTGGGATGCTGTGTTCCTCCCAGGAGATCCCACACGACGTCCGTCTGTCCTACCTCGTAGATGCCAACCCTTTAACCGCTTCACTGGATTATCATTCACATCCCATAGCATTTACCGAATTTAATAATTCGGTGCGCAACCAAGTACAACCAGTTTCCAGACATTTTCGCCACCCAGAAGAACACCCCTAGACATTAGCAGTCCCTCCCATGTGCTCCCAGCCACACTCTTCGGCCAAGCTGCCCTCCGCCTCTGTCCATATAAATGCAGTCGTACAGTGCGGGGTCTTTCATGACCGGCTTCCTTCCTCTGGCGTAATGTTTTCAAGGTCCAGGCCACGTTATTGTGTCCACTCAGTCAGGATGCTGCGTGATTTTTCCCTTTGCAAGTCACAAACCTTCTATGGAGGCACTTTAAGGCCACGCAAATATCCTGCTCCCCATCAGAATTTCCCCCAGATTTAACTTGATGGCTATTGCGCAAACCAGTCTTGATCAAAACGGTTTACTGGGATTGATCATCTCCACGGTCCCCGCCCCCCACAACTTCTCAGCCATTAGCTACACCACTTGAAGGGAAGGGCGGTGACCCGGCTCTTCTCAGCAAACTCATGACTGTCCCAGTGAATTCCCCACAGAGCAGGTGCTCTGTCCCTGTGAGGGGGCAGCCAACATCCTCTGCCCCACGTCCCTCCCTGGAGTGGCCGGGACACCAAGAACTCCTCAGAGACAGCCCCCACCATCCCAGCTATAGTCCTGAGAACCCTGTTCCCCACTTCCCTCTGAGCTGGGAAGGCTAAAGAGTGACACAAATGCCTGCGTCCGTTGGGTTTGGGTTCACTGGGTTCAAGGAACAAGGACTCCACCTCTACAACCGGAAATCACTAAGTATTTAGCTTGGCTTGCACGCAACGGGGGTGCTAGGCGCCCGGCGAGGCAGAGGGTAGGTCACGCATGGCCCCGACCCTCAAGGAAATGGTTCATGTAAGACTAAGACAACAGAGGGGCACCGGCCTGCTCAGTCAGAGGAGCGCGCGACTCTTGATCTCGGGGTTGTGAGTGTGAGCTCCACATGCAGTGTAGAGAGGACTTAAATAAATAAAACTTAAAATATATATATTTATAGAAGATTAAAACAACAGAAGAACCGGAATTTCCGGGAAGCAAGGGGAACGTCCTGAGTGGTCCGACAGTCCTAGAAGGGGGAGCCCCCACCTCACAGAGAGGTCAGGAGGCCACCTGTGGTGGGCTTTCACGGCCAGGCAGGTGCTACCCCCGAAGGGGGAAGGCAGTCCCAGGCACAGGGGCACCGTGGACTAAAGAAACCAGTGGGGGAGAGCAGGGAAAGTTCCCTGGGTCCCGAGGGCCTGGCAGGGAGTAGGAACTGGGCCTGTGGATGGCAGGGAGCTGCCGAAGGCTTCACAGCAGAGCAAGTAGTCAGAGCTGAGATGCGAGCAAAGCTGTCATCTGGGGACACGGACCCTCTTGACCCAGAAACGCTGAGCCCTGGCCGCACTGACTGCCCTGTGACCCGGGAGGGCCCGCGTCCGTCGAAGGGCTCCTGCAGCCAGGCCCGAGGGGACACCTGTCACACGCACAGGCCCGGCCAGAGCCGGCCTGTCACCACGGGGAGGGTGTCTCTGCACCTGGGAAAGCCCCCAGGGTTTGGCTTCTGTGCTGGTGCCTCGCTGTCTGTCTTCCTTCCTGGCTTCCAGATGCTTCTCACCTTCAGGAGCCTCCAGGCGGCCTGCATGCATGAGCCCAGCCCACCCAGACACAGGCTCCTGCACCCCCCCCCCAGGCAGCAAGGCCAGAAGCTTCCTTGAAGGCACCTGTACTCACGTGTTCTTGTCACGTCACACGTCCCAGGATCTGCAAGAAGGTAGTCAGGAGTAAGACTGGAGGACGGGGCCGGGGGAGGCACAAAGGAAGGTCAAAGCGCCAAAACCGCAGAATGGGACACTGGAAGAGTGACTGTTCCAGAGTGTGCAGGGGGCCCCAGAAGACATAGCGGGCTGGGCGCCAGTGCTCCCCAGTAAAGCAAGGGTCACCATAAAGCAAGTCACTCGTACCGCTCGGCTTCCAGGACACATGCGAGTCCCGTTCACACGCGACGGCGACAGTGGTCTACTGATTGTGTGACGGCAGCAATGGGAAGGGCTGACAGGTCCCCAGCCCACGGTCCCTCCTCAGATCGCTGCAAGGCCCGCACACACATTTAATTCAACAAGTGGCAATTACGGCAAATAGGCACACACGACAATTGGCATGGAGGTGGCAGGAGGGCCCTCTTGGGAGAAAATGCGGGAACTGGAGCCGCCCTGAAGCTGCCTGGCCCCGAGAGAGCTGGGCCATTTCCTTTGCGGAGTCTTGGAAAAGGCTGTTCTCCACAAACACCACATTATTCCTAGCATAGGAGTTGGGTTTCCCAGTCAACAACGACCAAAGCCCACGGGGAGCTCGGCTCCCTCAGAGCGCCCCGGCTGGGCCTGCCCAAAGTCCAGCTTCCAGAACAGCCCTGGTCTCGTGTCAGCCCCTCCTGCCAAGAAAACAGCCTCTCCAATGAATTTCAATAAATGCCCAGTATATCCCTATGTTCTGCCATTTGAGTAAGAAAATACAGTCCCCACGGCTTCACCTTAGCGTCCCCTTAGAAACTCTGTTCCTAATAAGCTCGGCTCAGCCTGGGGCACGGAGGCCCCGCACCCCGTTCTCTCGGGAAGCTCCCACACTGTAGGCCCAACGCACAGCCTGGCCCCGGTGATGGGGTCTCAAGGATATGGCCCACCCACATGGGTCTCCGGAGGTAAAGGTAAAGCCTGGGAGGGCATTTGTGTGTGCAACACACCTGCACACACACGCACACACACACACACTCCTCACCGGTCATTGCTCACACCGCCTCTAGCCCAACAGTGAGGTGGGTTCCGGGCCCTGGGTTTGGGGGGCACCCCCAACGTGTCAGACGTGTGAGCCAGGTCTCGGCTCTGAGGGACCAGGATGCGCTTCCGGGGGTCCTGCCCACCTTGCGGGGGTGGGGGGCACTGAGAGAACACCCCCAGAAACAACCTTGGGAACAAAGAACATTCGGCCAATGCTAACTAGTGGTTAAGAGAACACAATGACCTTGTGAGGTGGCCAAGCACGAGTCCTGAGCTCCCGCCCGAGACGCGGAGGCTCAGAGAGGTGAGGGGACCTGCTCAGAGTTCTGTGCTCTTAAGAACCAGAGACCACTCGGAGACTGCCCCCACCTTCCATGACACTTGGGGCTTCAGGAATCGGGACCCACCACTGGAAATGTTACTCCGTTCCCTGCAGTCCAGGTCGTTCTGTCCAGCCCATTGCTCACTTCCCAGCCAGCCAATTCTGGTGGAAAGCATTCCCTCACCACTGTGACCACATGAGGGGGGCCCTTCCTCCACACTCACACACCCACTTACGACAGCGCACCCCCTGTCAGCCGGTCAGCCCTGCCAGAGGTGCTCAGAAGTCACTCTCCTTGGGTCAGCACTCTGTGACACTCACTGGAAACGCGGACTTCCCTAGTAGCACCCGCTGGCTGACCACTTCCAGCAGCTTGGTCCCTTGCAACATCTCAGAGCAAACAGCTCTGTTGTTACTGAATGTGACCTGGTCACCCCTGGCCCAAGCCGCAGCACAACACATCACATGGGAGACGCACGGAGCAGGTGCCACTCGGCTTCTGAGAGTGGCAATGTGCTGACCCTGTTGCCACCCCTGACACAGTGCCCCGTGGACACTGATTATTAACGATCCCGTGGGAACCCCACTGCCTTGGGCATCTCCCAGCACGTCACCATTGTGAAAACACGTCTGTACTTGTATTAGACCATCAGAGCCCTACAGGAAGGAGGTTCACTCGAGACAATGCTGGTTCCATTTTTCCAATTACAAAAGTAATACGTTTTGTGTTCGTTTTAGAAAATTTGGGAAAGGGACACCTGGGTGGCTCAGTTGGTTAAGCAGCTGCCTTTGGCTCAGGTCATGATCCCAGCGTCCTGGGATCGAGTCCCACATCAGGCTCCTTGCTCAGCAGGGAGCCTGCTTCTCCCTCTGCCTCTGCCTGCCACTCTTTCTGCCTGTGCTCACTTGCTCTCTCTCTGACAAATAAATAAATAAAATCCTTAAAAAAAAAAAAAAATTTGGGAAATGCGTAAAAGTATAAAGAAGAAAATGGCCCCCAGGTGCTCCCCACCTGTAAACATCCCAGAGTCGCCTGGATTTATCTACCCGTCTGTCTTCTACCTTGTACATGCTTGATTTTAAGATTGCATGGATCAGGGGGGTCTGGGTGGCTCAGTGGGTTAAGCTCTGCATTCAGCCCAGGTCATGATCTCAGGGTCCTGGGATCGAGCCCCACATCTGGGCTCTCTGCTCAGCAGGGAGCCTGCTCCCCCCCCCACTCTCTGCCTGCCTCTCTGCCTACTTGTGATCTCTCTCTGTCAAATAAATAAATAAAATCTTTATTAAAATAATAATAATAATTTAAAAATAAATTTTAAAAAAGATTGCTCTGATCAGGAAACACACCATGAATTGAGCAACAACTTTTTAGGAAAGAAAGTAAAAAAAGAAAGAAACCATTTCTCTTGATAGCAGTCTCACATTCAGAAACATCCACACCTGGGGGAAAGAGGTGCCTTAGAATCCAGGAAATGGGGCGCCTGGGTGGCTCAGTGGGTTAATGCCTCTGCTTTCGGCTCAGGTCGTGATCCCGGGGTCCTGGGATCGAGCCCCACATCGGGCTCTCTGCTCCGCGGAGAGCCTGCTTCCTCCTCTCTCTCCCTGCCTGCCTCTCTTGCCTACTTGTAATCTCTGTCTGTCAAATAAATAAATAAAATCTTTAAAAAAAAAGAATCCAGGAAATGCAAAAGATGTGAAATCCTACAGACCACACAATTTCAAACTACTTTTTTCTCATTTCCTCCTACATCTTGCTGTTCCTCATCAGAAAGTCTTTGTAAACACCATTTCAATGGGTAAATAATATTTACCATCCTTCTATTGTTATCATCTGGCTTTGTTTATGATACCATTTTTAGGGACGCCTGAGTGGCTCAGTTGGTTAAGCAGCTGCCTTCAGCTCAGGTCATGATCCCAGCGTCCTGGGATCGAGTCCCACAATGGGCTCCTTGCTCGACAAGGAGCCTGCTTCTCCCTCTGCCTCCGTCTGCCAGTGCTCACTCTCTCTCTCTCTCTCTTTCTCTGACAAATAAATAAATAAAATCTTTAAAAAAGAAAATAGCGTTTTTATAGTCATCTCTGTGCCTCACGTGGGGCTCGAACTCATGATCCCGAGATGGAGAGTCACCCACTCCACCCACTGAGCCAGCCAGGCGCCCTGGTTTGTTTATAATTTTCAATGTTATAAATAAGCCTTCATGGCATATCTTTATGCCTAACTTTTTGTGCCTCTTTTTGATTGTTTTCTTAGGATGAGTTCCTGCAAGTGGAATTACTGACTTAAAGGGTATGAACATTTGAAGACTCTTGATACGTAAAGTATCAAGCCAAACTGGTTTCCAGAAAAGATGTCCCAATTTACATTCCTATCAGTGACACATAAAAGCCCCTTCTCTTTTCCGTGGCATTGATTCTTATCCCAGCCCCCCCCCAAAAAAAGCAAGTAATACACAGTTTTTAAAAAATCAAATAGGGAAAAAGGGCTTTGAGGGGAAAGCAACAGTTCCCGATACTCAGGGCTCTCCCTGCCGAGTCCAGCTTTCCCGAAGGCAAGCACTTCTATTTATGGAGCCCCCGTCATGAACAAGGCTCTGTTCTAGGGCGCAGAGATACAGCGATGAACAGACCAGACCCAAACCAGCCAAACAAACAAAAAACAGACAATAGAGAAAATTAGTTAAATATACACCATGTTTGACAGCAACAGTGCTCTCGAGGAAAAGTAGGAAGTAGGGCGTGGGGGGCGGAGGGGGAGTGGGGAGGAAGGGGAGAGCTGCCATCTCAAGTAAAATCATCTAGGAAGGTGTCTGGGCTGTGTCCCCTCAAAACCCACAGATTGAAATCCTCACCCCCAGCTCTTAAGACTATGACTGCATTTGGAGATAAGATCTTTTTTTTTTTAGATTCTTTTATTTATTTGGGTGGGGAGGACAGAGGGAGAGAACCTCAAGCAGACTCCCTCCTGAGCAGGGAGCCCAACATGGGGCTTGATCCCATGACCCCGAGATCATGACTTGAGCCGAAGAAACCAAGAGTCAGATACTCAACCAGCTGAGTCTCTGGGTGCCCCTGGAGATTAGACCTTTAAAGAGGTGATTAAGTTAAAATGAGGTCTTTGGGTGGACCCTAACCCAGGATGACTTGTGTCCTTAAAAGAAGGGGAAATTAGGACACAGACATGCGCACGCACAGAGCGAAGACAGGGAGAGGACAGGGAGAGGATGGCCATCTATAAGCCAGGCAGAGAGGCCTCAGGAGAAGCCACCCAGCCAACAGAAGCATGAAGATAAATTCCTGTTGCTTAAGCCACTCCGCCTGCGGTGCACGTTAAGAGGGACCCAGCAGGGCGCCTGGGTGGCTCAGTGGGTTAAGCTGCTGCCTTCCGCTCGGGTCATGATCTCAGGGTCCTAGGATCGAGTCCGGCATCGGCATCGGGCTCTCTGCTCAGCAGGGAGCCTGCTTCCCTCTCTCTCTCTCTCTGCCTGTCTCTCTGCCTACTTGTGATCTCTCTCTGTCAAATAAATAAATAAATAAATCTAAAAAAAAAAAAGAAAATATCTTTAAAAAAAAAAAGAGGGGGGCACCTGGGTGGCTCAGTGGGTTAAAAAGCCTCTGCCTTCAGCTCAGCTCATGATCCCAGGGTCCTGGGATCAAGCCCCGTATCAGGCTCTCTGCTCAGCAGGGAGCCTGCTTCCCCTCCCCCTCTCTCTGCGTGCCTCTCTGCCTACTTGTAGTCTCTGTCTGTCAAATAAATAAATAAAATCTTTAAAAAAAAAAAAAAGAGGGACCCAGCACCCACAAAACAGCCGTGCGGCCTTGAGGCCGTGGCATTGTAGCAGATCCTGAATGTGTGAGCCACATAGATATCTGTGGGACAAGTCCGCCAGGCAGAAGGAACAGCAAACAGCACTGCTCTGAGGTGTGAAGGTGGCTCTTAAAATGGGGGCACCTGGGTGGCTCAATTGGTTAAGTGTCTGCCTTCAGCTTGGGTCATGATCCTGGGGTCCCGGGATCAAGTCCCACATCAGGATCCATGCTCGGTGGGGAGTCTGCTTCTCCCTCTCCCTCTGCCTCTCCCCACCTCTCGTGTGTGTTCTCTCTCTCTGCTCTCTCTTTCTTCCTTAAGTAACCAAATAAAATCTTAAAAAATAAACAAATAAAATAAAATATCCGAGGAATGGCAAAGAGGCCAGTGGGGCTGGAACAGAGTGAGCAAGAGGGAGAGCAGCAGGAGGTGAATCCAAAGGACGGTGGACAGAGGACGCACTGGAGCTGCGGGCCCGGGTACGGCGCTGGTCCGAACTGAGACGTGCTGTAAGACTTTGAACACCTGGTATGTAAAAAAGAAATATTAAACATGTCCTTAACAATTGTGATTGACATGCATTGGATGATAAATTTATTGGGGATATTGAGTTAAATAAAATATACTAGGTAAAGTTAATTTCACCTGTTCCTTTTAGTGTTTTATGATACAGGTACCAGAAAATTTTAGATTATACCTGTGGCTCATGTTACCTTTCTTTGGGAAAGTTCTGGCCCTGACCCTTGTGGGTTACAATAAAACCTTGAGCTTTGACTCTGGGTGATGCAGAGCCGAGCCATTGGAGGGTTTCCAGCTCAAAAAAATGATCTGATCTGACTCACTTGTGATTTCAAAGGATAGTCCTGGTGGCCATGTTGAAGAGAGACCACAGGGAACATCAACAAAGGATAAAGGTGAGCAGACCAGTTACGAGGCCATGGCAACCATTCAGGAGAAGATGGGGCTTGGACCAGCAAGGCAGAAACAGCCTGGTAAGAAGTGGTCAGACACAGAATAGATTTTGAAAGCAGAGCCAAGAGCGTTTCCTGACAGACTGGGCGTGGGGTGCAAGAAAAAGAGGAGTCAAGGATGAGCCCAGGTTTATGCCTGAGCTCCTGGATGGATGCCATTTGCTGCAAGGCGGTGGGGTGGGGGGGAGAGAAGGGAGAAGCAGGTCTGGGGAAGAACAGCGTGAGCTTGGTTTCAGGTAAGTTAGTGTCAGATGCCTTGTGGTTTCCAAGTGGAGATGTGGGGAAGTCCAGGGGTATAAGAGTCCAGGGGGAGGTCCAAGTTGGAGATCTGGCTTCGGGAGTGGTCATTCTAAAGATGCAACTAAAAGCCAGGAGATACCATCAAAGGAGCCAGTGTAGGTGGGAAGAAGAGCAAGGTCAAAGAAAAGGCCAAGATCGAGAGCCCCAAGTGCCCCAGGGATCCCCAAGTTTGGAGGCTGCTAAGATGAGCAAGGGAGATGGAGAAAGATCTGTGAGGTACAGAGAAAACCAGGAGAGGGAAGTGTTCCAGAAGCCAGAGGAAGAGAGTGTTTCAAGGAGGGCGTGGGGACTGTGTCTGGCGCCACTGAGCGCTCCAGGAGAAGGAGATAGAGACCTGGCCATGGGATTTAGCAACCCAGAGGAGCTTGGGATCCTGCAAAGTACAATTCAGGTGAGTAACGGACCATGGACGCAGAATGACAACAGTGGGTTCAAGAGAAAGAGAGAGGAGAGGGATTGGTGACAGCCAATCCAGGGAACTCCTGCAGGGAACTGTACTGTAAGGGGGAGCAGGGAAAGAGCAGTGGCAGGAGGGGGGATGGCAGATCAAAACAGGCTATTTTTAAAAGGGCGAGGGGACAATGTCAGCACGGACATACACTACTAGGGCTGAACCAGTTGGTAAAGAAACAACGGTGATGTCAGAAAGAGTGGGAATTCTTCTGATGTTTTTCTAACCTCCGGAGTATACTTATATTGCTTTTTCATGTTTTATCAACATTAGGCATTGACTTTCTGCTATGGTATGTAAGATTAGCTGACTTACATCAGCCCTCAACTTCCCGCTGCTCTTGTTCCAATATTATCCCAGTATATTGTCATCCCACGATTGTCCCACTGTCCCAACATAGCCCTATTTCGATTCATCCACTGATCACCTTCGTACCCTTTATTTCTTGGTCTACCAACTACTGACAGCATCTCTTGACACACACCCCCCACTTTATACAGGGAGAGCAGTCACACCTCTACCCTACCATCTCTGTGTCAGTCAGCTTTGTAGGGTGCCCTAGGGTGGTAACAATGCCAACTGCTGCAAGATCTTGGCAACTCACGCTTATTTCTTATTCCTATGATGTGCTGTGCCCTGTTTCTGATGCCCTTTTGATTCTGGGAAGCAGCCTGAAGAGCGCCCCCCCTCCCCCGAGACCTGCCACTCTCATGAGAGCACGAGAAGACCAATGCCAGAACCTCACAAGGCCCCTTAAAGTGTCTGCTTGGTCATGGCCTATGTCACTGCCACTCACATCCGACTGGCCAAAGCAAGTCACGTGGCCAAGCCTGTTATCAGTGGGCAGGGAAGGAAGGATCCCCCTTCCCCAGGAAGCATGGCAAGCCACATAGCTTCAGGCATGGATGTGCCATCCTCTTTTCAGGGAGGACAGTGAATAATAGAGAATAATAATCTATCACAATCCACCTGCCAACTTCTACGAGCTATAGTTTTCCTTTTATGTTGTCAAGATGGAAAAACTTTACATCTTCCTTTATAGTTATTATTAAGCAGTCTTAAGCATCTTGTCTGTGGTTGCTTTTAAAAGCTGAAAACCACGAGCAGCATTTATATTATTATGACTAAGCAAATATTCTTTGCTGCGGAGTCAAAGAGGTGCTAAGAGCCCATACTGTGCAACACAGTTCCAATGACACAGACTCTATGCGCCTTGAAGAGCCTTTTTTATATTCCATCATTTGCTCCATATCAGGCCACATTTTGATCTGCTTCATATTTGAGCTATGCCTTCCCTGAAAAATTTTTGGTGTCCCTGAAATCGCTCATTACCTTTTTTTATTGTTGGTGGAAGAAATATGTGTTCTCTATACCATATCCCCAATACCTTCCAAATCCTTTCTCATTCCATTTATTGTTTGGAATATTTTTATTCTTCTTTTTTGAAGTCTGTTGACCTTCTGATCTAATTGGGCATTTTGCTTCATTTTTGGATTTTAATGCTTTTCCAGAGCCTTTTGTCTTTACTGTTGTTACTAATTGCCTTCCTTTTTTTTTTTTTAAGATTTTATTTATTCATTTGACACACACAGAGAGAAATCACAAGTAGGCAGAAAGGCAGAGAGAGAGAGAGGGAAGCAGGCTCTCCGCTGAGCAGAGAGCCCGATACAGGACTCGATCCCAGGACCCCGAGATCATGACCCGAGCCGAAGGCAGAGGCGTAACCCACTGAGCCACCCAGGTGCCCTGATTCCTTTTTTTTTTTTTAATCAAAGGTTTAATTTCTGGCAGTCCCAATAATACTCTTAGCTCTATGGAATGTTCCCTTCTCACACCATTCTCAGAAAACTCTTTCCTGGGGCCTTCATCTTCCCACTCTAAAGAAGACTGACTGCTCTCAGGCCTGCTGAATGATTTTATCCTCGATTTTCATGGCTGCCCTGAATCGGATCCCTTGTTTCCTGGATCTCGTATCTTCTCTCTTGGCTTACTCTCTGGTTTTACTGAAATACATACTTAAATAACTTCCTTAAAAAGGTTGAATAGGATGTAAATTTCCTTGGTCCTTGCATGCTCGGGACCACCGCACTTACATATAAAATAAAGGCATTGGACCAGATGATCTCCAATGCCTATTCCAGGAGTATAATTCTAGTTGATATTCATTCATATATACTATACTATATCAAAGAGAAATTTAAAATGGTTGCTGCTTTCAAGGAACTTACATTTACAGAGGCAAAAAATAAACTCTTGAAACAATAAAAAAAAAAGTCAGCAATAGATGCCACAAGATAAGGCAATAATCATCAGCAGTTTGAGCCTCGGGGCTAGAGGAAAGACAGCATCTGAGCCATCCCATGGTGCTTTTGCTACAGAAGCAAGACTTTAGTTGGGTGTCAAAGGGTAGGCAGTATATTAGAGATAGACTAAATATTTATGAATATCCAACAGTCGATTTACGGCTAACATTAGTCTGAAGAAATGGGTAACGGTCAAGAGAAGCTCTCCCCCCATCACTTCCCTGTCACCATCTGAGTCACCAACATTTTCGTTGCACCAAGTCAATCAATAAAGATAACATTTTTAAGTATGAAAGTATAATTTTGTTTGTAACCCAACGGACAAACTTTCCATCCATTCTGGGGCATAACAATAAACTTTCATCACATATGTGGAAGAATTGTGTATAAACTTATAAATGCCCTGTGTTTTGGACTGTGAAGTTACTGACCATGGTCTGTATCAGCAGTGTGTCACTGAGTGAGACGATGTGGAGGGCCACACTCTTTACCACTATCCGTGCTTTTAAAGATTTATTTGCTGATTTGTTTGAGAGAGAGTATATGTACACTGCGCACACAGGCAGGGGGAGGGATAAAAGGAAAGGAAGAGAGAAACCCATCTCAAGACCCTGAGATCATGGCCTGAGCCGAGGAAACTGAGAGTCGAATGCTTAACCAACTGAGCCACCCAGGCACCCCTACTGTCATCCGTTTTTAAAATTTCTTCTGTATTGTTCCAATGAGGAGTCAGAGTGACCATAAATCAGAAATCCCCAGGAGAGGAAACATCCTCGACAGAGTGACAGCACTGTCACTTACACGGACAAGTCCCTGGGGATTGCAAGGACTGGGGTTCTCATGCTAGATGACCCTGAGACACCTGTCAGAGGAAACACATGCCTGCCTCCAGCCGCCCCCCACCCCACCCACTCTGTCCCATTCGATCTGCAGATGTGGAAAAGACTGGCAGAGGAGCAAGTTTCCAGAAAAAAGAACCGATCTTGGGGCCAAAGGTCTGACCCGTTTTCGAAGAGTGGGAGTAAAGTGAGGATAGCAAGGGCTTGGGGCCCTGTGGCTGACTCCCTGGGCAGGGTCTCACCTCCTCCAACACCTCTGGGAGGCTTTCTCTGGACCCCACGTCCCTCTAGGAAGGAGTAACTGTGCTCAAACACTCTGTTCTTGCTGCCTTGACAGCATTTATCAAATCCAAACAAAGTTTGCATCCATGTTCCCAGTAGTCTCTGACTGACTTACTTATCCTCACGCCCTGGTGCCTGGTAGGTAGTGGTTGCTCTGTGCTGGTTGAATGAATGAGAGCACATGCATTGAAAAAAAGCTGCATTTCATCAAAGGGCAGAGCCCAACATCAATATTCAGTTTTCATGGGAACTTCAGATAAGCCACAAGGACCTGGCAGAGCCTGGCAGAGGGGATCTAGGCCAAGGAGATGATTTCCAGGTGCTGAGGCCACTCACACCGCTCATGGAGGACAAATAAAACAAAAAACCACCACCAACAACAAAAACCAACGAAACAAAACACGCCTGCAAGTTTTGCGTGGCCTGCATTGTCACCCCGGGCTCCACTGCAGAGAGATCCACAAGGACTCAAAGCCAAGGTCCCGAAGAGCACCCAACACACCCAGTGGTGGGGGGCCGTGCTCAGCCCTGCAGAAGGGCCAGGGGCAAGAGGAACCCACCCTCCCCGGAGCACTGCCTCTTCAGCCAACCTCTGAGCTTTCTAGAATTTCATTGTGTCCTCTCCACAGCCCAGAGTGACAGGGATCCTTGACTTACAGATGAGAAACACCACCCAGGATCAGGAGCCCCTCCCTGAGAGTGCAGATGGGGGGGGGGGGGCTGTGCCCCTGCCAACCAGACAATGACAAGCAAAACAAAACAGGGAGAAAAAAAATGCCTGGATTCAGTCCTTGAAAATTCAGAAAACTGCACACCCTTGGCTCACCTGTTTTATTACTTTTGCATTTGCTAATTTTCCCTTTATTTTCTTCTGGCTTCTCAGAAAGGTTTCCTAGAAAAATCCCATAGGATTCTCATCTAACAAAGGGAGGTGCGAAGAGGGAAGAAAGAGCTGGATGCCGGGGGCAGGGGCATAACCCAGGGAGGGGAGAGCTGGGAAAGCCAGTACAGCGTGGAGGTGGGCAGCTAGTTGTTGCCTCCTGCATCGGTCTGCCGTGGGAGGGTGACCCAGCAGCTTGGGGCGACCCCTCCCAAATGGGAACGCAATGCATCTGATTCTGCAAAAGACCATACAAGGTGCCAGTTACTTCACTTTTTTAAAAAAGCGGAATGAAGACCCATCCCCGACCGTGATCTTCAGGTCCCCAGAGAGACTAGGCGGTGCGTTCGTACTCCAGCAGGTGGGAATTTCTGACGCAAACTAACAACAGCTAGCTGTCCCCACGGCGTCTAATTGTGGGGACAGCCGGCCTGGTGACACGGCCCCGGGGCGGGGGAGGGGGCGGAGGGGGCAGGCTGCCGCCCACCTAACTTCCGGCTCAGACAGATCTGCAGGCCAGATCCCCGCAGCCGCCCAGGGCACAAGCAGAAGCAAGCACCGAAGGGAAAATGAACGCGTCCCTCGTGGATAGGCGTGACCTTCGCTACCCAGGCCACGCACCGCCGCAGGGAGCCGGCTAAGCGCGAGGCCGTGAGAAAGGCCATAGTAAATCAGCAAACGGCTTCCAGCTGACCTCTGTTCTTGGGAACCTGGAGCCAGACGCTGGCAACTGGCTGGCGCGGGGGCAGGCTCTCTCCTGGGGAGGGCCCAGCGATGGCTACCGCTCTAGTCCCGCACGCACTTGGGGTGCGGGGGGCCTCCCGGCAAGAACAGCGGGTGCCAAGCAAGGCAAGCCGGGAGTTGGGGGAGGGCGCGCAGACAGAGATTTGGGGTTGGGTCAGGAGATGGAGGGTCAGGGAAACTTCTCTCTGCAACCTTGGGCACCCCTACCTCTGTAATGGGACTCTTTTAAAATTTGGGACACTGGGAGCAACAGGGCCCCCTCCGGGCAGCCAGAGTCCCACACAGAATTACATCGGCGCGCTCCCCACTTTCTTGAGAACGGAAGGAGCTATGGAGTCACCTCTGGCTGAGAGCGGTCCAAACCCATAGGCATTCAAACTGATGAGACCGTCCCCCTACCCCGGGTGCTGGCGGAATCGCGGACACCCCGGAAGGAGGCGGAGGACACTCGCCCCCGCACGGTCCGCACCCCGCAAAGGCAGGAGGGCTCGCAGGGTGTCTCCGAAGCCCGGCTGGTCCCCCTCTTCCCGAGCTCGGCGGACCTCTCTACCGCCCGGGAGCTCCCCTGGCTGGGCCCCCAGCCCCTCGAAGAAAGGGGCTCCCGGGAGGGCGCGCGAGGGGCAGGATTCCGGGGCGTCTGGAGCGGAGCCTCGCGGGGGCCGGGGAAGCCGCCCGCTGGCCCCGGGGTCCCCGGCAAAGTTCTGGCTCTTGGGGCCGGACCACCGCGCTCACAGGTGGGAGGAGGTGAAGGGCTGGTCAGGGAGCCCCGAGCGGTGCCTCCCCCGGGGCGCCCACTCCGCACGCCTCGGCCACCCGCCTGGGGGCTCTGGGAGCGCGGGCCCGGGCGCGCGCGGGCACCACCCGAGGGCGTCCCCCGTGCCCTCCGCGGCGGGGCCCGGGGCGCAGGGGTCGCAAGCGCCGCCGCGTCTTACCCAATCCCGGCACGAAGGTGTTGAGGAAGAGGCAGATGACGGCCACCGGGAAGGGCATGTAGGGGATGGCGGCGCGCAGGGGGCCCTTCTTCTCGCGGACCTGCACCACCACCCCGCTGGACGAGGATGCGGCGCGGGGGTCCGCCGCCGCCACCGCTGCCGCCGCCGCCGCCGTCTCGGCGTCTTTGTGCGAGGGCTCCATGGCGGGGCGCGCACAGGGGCGGGTGGCGGCGGCTCTGGGCCCCGGGCTCCGCGCGGAGCTCAGGCGGCCAGCGTGCTCCCGCGCCGCGCGGCTAGCGGAGAACCCCGCACTCCCGCGTCCCCACGCGCCCGGCCCTCTGCCGCGCGCTGCGCCGCGCCCACACCCGGGCGCGGGGCGGAGGGGGCGGCGCGACACTCGGCGACAGCGCTCCGACGCCCCTCCCCGCCGGGCCCCTTCCCCGCCCTTCTCCCCGCCTCCCCCCTACAAAAAGCCACTTACCGATCCCGGCGGAGGCAGGAAAGTAGAAAAGGAACGCGGAGGGAACCCGTGCGGTATAGGTCCTGGGAGGGATGGACGCAGCTTGCCGCCGGGAACAGGTGAGCCGGGCGCGAGTCTCTGCCCGGGGCACCGCGAACGGGGCTGGTGTGCTCGGCGGGCCCTGTCGCGAAAGCCACACAGCGCCGGGCGGAGGGAGGCCAGGGGCGCACAGCGCCTGATGCCTAGTAGGCCTTCGACTCGTTCCGATCTAAATGGATTTCGTTCCAGTCGATAATAGAGCTGAAAGCAGGAGACGCGGCTTTTCAGACAGGGTCACGACTGGTTAAGATGGGACCGTCCCCTACACACACACACACACACACACACACACACACACGGGGGGGGGGGGCGGTTAGAAATGAGGGATATTGGGAACCAAGCCTTGAGCTGTCCTGGAGGAAAACCTGGCCTTTTGTGTGCTCGACGTGGTGGTTCAAAAGCCAGCGGGGACACAGCGCCGTCTGGTGTTGACAATGTGACAGTTTGTAGAAGCGAGAGGGTTCACCCGCGGCCGGAGGCCCTGTACTGAATTAGGGCTTGGAGGGAATTTTTTTAAGTGGGCTCCCTGCCCAGCATTGGAGCCCAAGGCAGGCTCCAACTAGGACCCTGAGGTCAAGACCTGAGCTAAGATCAGGAGTCCGAGGCTTATACAAATGAGCCACCCAGGCGCCCCTGAGTTAGGGTTTCTGAATAATGCTGCCCTGACCTCTACACCTGGAAAAAGTGATTGGTTGAAAGCAACGTCTCGTAGCTACCTTAGGGAGACGTTCTGTGAGTTGGAATTACCCAGATATTAAGCGAACAGTCTGGATGATCAGAAGAAGGCAAATCCATTTCCCTCTCCATGTCCCACCGTCTCCAGGAGTAATAGTGATTGTAGGGGTCAGAGGAAGGCTGCTGGAAGACCACAGGTTGTTATGGGTCCCTGGATAAAATAATTTTAAAAGCAGATGCTCAGCAGGGGGTACTGAAGATACTCCGGACACACACTCACTTGCACGCTCGTGTGTTGCATGTGCACACACAGTAACTAGCTCAGACCTGGCAGTCGGAGTGAACAAGACTGAAAATTTCAGTCCCGACTCCACCACTCATTGTGACCTGTGTGACTTAGAAGAGCTCACAACCTCTTCTGGCCTCAGATTGTAACGTCGAAGCAGGAATTGATACGTATTTATTGAAGGTCCAATACCGCTCCGGTTCTAGGGAGAGTCAGGAAGGAGTAAAACCCAGGCTCTTTCTTCAACGGTCTAATGGGCCACCTGAGTCACCGTGATAGAGTCAGACAGTGACAGATGGCAAGGTGCTGAGAGAATGTGGGCCTGTCCGTGGGGCTGCTGCCCACTGTGAGTGTGGCAACGGCTAGAGGCAGCTGCTTGCAGGAGACCTGTTTTATTTTAAACAAATGCTTCCTGGACACCTGGGTGGCTCAAGTCAGTGAAGCATCTGCCTCAGGTCATGATCCCAGGGTCCTGAAATTGAGCCCCGCCTCGGACTCCTTGCTCACTGGGGAGCCTGCCTCTCCCTCTGCCTGTGATCTCTCTTTTCTCTCTGACAAAAAATAAAATCTTCTAAAAAAAATAACAGAGGAGCACCTGGGTCTCAGCTGGTCGAGCGGCTGCCTTCGGCTCAGGTCATGATCCCGGGGTCCCAGGATCGAGCCCTGCATCCGGCTCCCTGCTTGGCAGGGAATCTGCTTCTCCCTCTGCCTACTGCTCCCCATGCTTGTGTGCGCGCTTGCACGCTCTCTCTCATTCTATCTCAAATAAATAAATAAAAATATTTTTTAATTAAAAAATAAAAAATAAACACTTCTTGATCGGAGGGCTCTCTGCCAGGCACTGTTCTAAGCACTTTACACATTTTCACTCACTGAATTCTTATCATAACTCTATGGAATATCATGGATTCCCTATTCTGCGGATGAGGGATAAGCCTGGGAGCACTGAGGGGTTGAGTAGCTTGCACACGGTCATCTGCTAGTAAGTGACACAGCCAGGATTGGAATGCGGGCAATCTGGCCCCAGAATCCATACAGATAGCTGCTATTTCATTCAGAAACCCAGGTAATAACCCACATTCTATGAATATTCTCTCACAGAGCACCTGAACTATTTTAGGGCCATGCAAACACTATTCTTCCTGGGGGCAAAAAGGATTTCAAGGAAGAAAATGGATTTACATCTCCCAACTTGCTAGATGATTCACTTAATGGTCTAGATGTCAGAAAGACATCCAGGCAGCCACAGCAGATACAAAAGCATGAAGTCTAGGAAAGCAGGGAATGTTCCAGGGATTGCCGTATGCCTGGGCCTCGGCTCGGGCGTGTGCGGGAGGGACAGGAGTTAGCTCTGGGGGTGGGCAGGAACCTGGTGAGGAAGGGCAAAGGAATCTGGATTTCATCCCGGTGGCCATGGGGAACCCCTGGAACATTTCCAGGAGGGGTGTTGCATGGCATGGGGGTTCCAAGGCACTACCATGGCTCGACCCAACTTTTGGGTAACACTCACAAATCCAGTAGGTCAGAAAGGCTGTCTGGAGGTTTAGCAGGGAAGACGCAGATGGTGGAGGTTAGAGCCACTGGGGCTGAGGGTTCATTTCCAAAGTGGCACACAGGTCTGGTACTTGAGAGTTGGCTCAACCAGGCATGTTCCCTAGACCTCTTTTTAGTGGGAAAAAATAACATTTTTGCGGAGATCTGCTTCCAGACTGCTCTCAGGCACTGTTTTAAGAGCTTTACACATTTTCACTCATTTCACTCCAAGAAATTTGTACACTAACATGGATGGCTCCTGCTGGCCAACACTGGCACTGTGGCATCGGCGGTAGAAGGATTTGGCTCGAAGCTCTGCATCTTTGAACAATATCTTGACCTCTCTCTGCCTCAGGCTCCAAAATCAGAAATATTACCGATCTCATTTGTCAATGTGTAAGGATCAAGTGAGAGGACGTGCAAGGCACTCGATGAACGGCAGCTGGGTGAGGAGGTTTTTCATCCCAAGCGATAGAAAGCCAACACAGGGGCACCTCGGTGGCGCAGTCAGTTGGGAATCCAACTCCTGGTTTCGGCTCATGGCCTGATCTCAGGGTCATGAGATTGAGCCCTGCGTTGGGTTTTGCGCTCATGTAGGTGCTACAGTGAAGGAATTCTGCAGATGCGGTGAGAGCCCCTTTGTGTTAGTCAATGGGAGGTTGTCCTGGGTGGGCCTGGCTTCTTCAGCCAGAAGAGACACCCTGGACAGCTGCTGGGTCAACAAGCACTCTCCCTTCCCTCTGGATCTTCCTTTTCAGTGCAATGTGTGGACGCCTAGCTTTGACCTTGGCATGGGGTTCCAGCCTGGCTGTGATCTTCCTACCCCAAGTACCTGCCTTGTGGACCCCAGACTTGCTGAGCCAGCCCCTACAGTGAGCTAATCTGTACCTCTATCTACCTACCTGTCTGTCTATCATCTACATGATTCTGCTAGTTCTGCTTCTCTTCTCAACCCCAGCCGATACAATGGGCTCAAATTATGTCAGTGAGTCATCTAATCAACGAGCGCCTCTCTGTCTGACTCTTTCTGTGTCTCTCTCAAACTCCATCTCAGCGAGCCAGCCTCCGTGTGTGGCTTCATTCTGTCGACTGGTCCTCCCTGGGTGGGGAGGAAGACAGGCTCTGAACAGCCCAGACTCACATCTTCCCAAGTGAGCCCGGCAGAAGGACACAGCTTTCTCTCCCAGGGTCCTCTTGGATCAGTCACTGTTGCCAGGGTACGGTGGCCGAGTCCTCAGTTTGACCAGGCCGGTGATGAGGGGATTCTGGACCTGATCGCCTCCACCAGCCTCAGGGTTTGGGTGGAAATGCAGCCAGACAGGGGTATGGGGATGCGTGCTAGACAAACGGCTGTAGTCACCGCAGTGTACTCTGAATGACAGTGAGTGAGCTTCCGGGTAACTAACCTTTCCATCACTGACCTTGACCTATAGGAGCCACGTGTTTAGACTTCCTTCCTCGTGCTGGCCTCCACTGGTTGCCTTTCCCAGAAGTAACATACCCCTATGAAATCGCAGAGACAGAGCCCAGCCCGCTTGTCCCGACATCTCACACCACTGCTACCCAGCTGGGTGATCTTGGTCAGAGCTTGTCATCTCCCTATGCCTTCACTTACCAGTCTGTGTAATGGGAATGGCCACAGCCAGCCTTCCTGCTCCAGAAGACCGGGAGTGTGGACTTAGACCACAAGTTAGAATAGGAGTGTTGTTTCACTTCTCCCTCTGTGAATGGGACTTCTCACCCTCCTTTGCCAAACAATGGTCTGCCCTCCCCACTGCTCCCCAAGAGCCACAATGCTATAGTGTTTGCAGAGGAACATGATGAGGGAAAGAAAGTTTACAAGGCCAAGGGCAATAAGAGAAGTGACGGCATGGGTCCCCGTGCTCTCAAAGTCCCAACGAGAGGCACACGAGCCAGAGCGCTCTCCTGGACTCAGAGTGGACTATGGGCATCCTTTTGTAAATTGAATATGGTAGGCCTGATGGTAATGTGGGCACCGGAACAATAATCAGACCAGGCTGTCTTGATTTGGACACCAGCTGCTTACAGAGGTATTTGGAAAGCTAGTGCTCTCAGGAAGTCACCCCCGCAGACACAGGTGTTGGTGGCAGAGCTAACTAAGCATCCTGCAGGAAGCTGAGCTTGGGTGCGGCCCTGTCTATGGGGGAAAGACCCGGGACCCTGGCAAGCGTCGGGCCCACTGGGAAACCATCCTGCCTTTTGCCCCACCCGGGCTTTAAGCACAGAGGGGAGGAGTCATCACCGAACTGAATTGAGTCTCAATGAACCGAGAAAAACAGTAGTTACCAGGAGCTCCTGCGGTGAAAGGGAGGAGACCGCTGTCTATTTAAGAGTCCCAGGACAGCCACTGCTGGGAGCTGGAGCTTTACCTTGGCAAGTCCTGCTTCTGATGCAAACAGCGTCACATTGTTCTACAGTTGGTAAGGCTGCGGCTGCAGACCAGTCCCCAAGAAAAACATGAAACGCTGTCAAGAGAGAAAACAGGAGAGCCAACAAAAGCCTTCCCGATCTGAAAGCTCCTGAAATCGGGCAGATTGACATTATCTGAAGAACCCAGGACTCCCAGAGCCCCGCACGCAGTAGCATCAGCCAAATTTCCCACCTCACTGGGAGGCGAGGAGGGCTGCTCTAGCAGCCTTCTCCCTGCACAGGGCAGTACCAGCTTGCGAGTCACAGGGCTTGTCCCCGGAGGGAACCAGGCAGCCAGGAGCACACCTGGGACATGTAGTAGCCAGCAGCCTTAGTAGGTCATAGTAATAATATATCATCGTCATATTGTTAGTAATATATAATAGTATATCGTATATACTACAGTATATAGTAATAGCGTGTAGTATAGAATATAGTATAGAATAGCATATAGTAGTAGTATGTAGGAGTGCTGCGGTACGTAGCAGTAGCAGCAGCTGTAGTAGCCGTAGTAATAACGTGCCGTCATCGGAGCGGTGTTTAACAACATAGTAGTAGTAGGAACGGTAGCACTGGTGTATAGTCGCCGCAGCACCGTAGCAGGCAGTAGTGGGAATATGTAGTCGTAGCAAGAGTATAGCGTAGTAGATAGCGGTAGTATGCGCTAGTCGCAGGTCGCAGTAGCAGCAGCAGTAGTAGGTGGCAGCCGTAGCAATAGTACCTGGAGTCCCGTAGTGTGTAGTAGAAGCGCGCGGTAGCAGTAGTGCTGGCACGCAGCAGTAGCCGCAACAGCGGTGCTGTGTAGGCGTCCGTGGCATGTCATAGCAGGGTAGCATGCAACACCAGCATGTGGCAGTAGAACGTCATAGTAATAGTACGTGGTAGCACTGCGTAGGAGTGATGTGTAGTGATACGTAGTAGTACCAGGGAGGGGCCGCTGGTACTACTAGTAGTAGCGTGTAGCAATGGTATGCGGCAGCAGCAATATCTAGTAGCGGAGTGTCGTAGCATATAATAGTGGCATGTTGAGGGAGCAGTAGTCATCCTATGCGGCGGTACTCGTACTATGTAGCACCGTGTGGCAGTCACGGCATCTAATACTACCGGTAGTGCAGTGCAGTGGCACGCAGTAGTCATACCGTGTAACACTACTAGTGGTATGGAGTAGTCACGTACTGCTCAGCACGGTAGCCCTTAGCCCCCCGTGTCGGCGTAAAGTTAAATTAATGAAAGTTCGGTAAACGTACCATTTGGGTCCCCAGCTGCGCCGGCCACGTCCTAAGGGCTCTGTGGCCACATGGGCCCAGTGGCTGCCATGTTGGATGGCATAGACAGAGGCCATTCTCCCCTGCCCGGGAAGTTTGCGTAGACAGTGCTGAGCTAGATGTGGCTGGGCTGCAGGTCCACAATGCAGCCTTGCACTTGCCTCGCCGAGAGGCTGGTTTCTGTCTCCAGTCCATCAAATCTCAGGTAAGTGAGGTAGTTCGGGTCCCCCAAGTCACCAGGACCGGGGAGGCTCACATGGTGCCCCTGAGTCGGGGGGCCGGGTTCCTTCCATCTTGACACTCTGTCATTCCTGGGGTGTCCTCTTATCAGCGGGGCCCAGAAAGAGTGCACTCTGTCCTTTGGAAGGTGCCCCCGCTGTGCACCCACCTCCTCCCCTGGTGTCCACTGGGCAGAAACTGTTAAGGGGCCTCGTCCAATGCCGAGGGGGGAGCCGGGAATCTTTATCCTGGTGGGAAATGGTGAGCCCGCCACTGTGGGGGAGGAGGAGCCCTTTGGGGGACGTGGGGGCCCACAGCAGCCCCTCCCCCAGCAGCTATGGCAGTGGGAACCCGTGCCCCCCAACCCTCCCTTCCTGCAGCCTTTCTGTGTGCTGCCTCTCTCCCCTCCCATGTTCCCATCTCCCCCCTCTTCTTCCATCCCTTGCCACTGGCACTGCCTTCCCACCTGCCCTGGGCCCACCCCTCCTGCCACGGGAGTCCCGCTGCCCCCCTCTCCCGCACCCCAGCCCCCCCTCCGCCTCTGGCACTCGTTCTGTCCTACCTCCAGATGTGGCAGGCCCACCTCACTCGGCCCGCTAATTAATCCATAATCAATCTATAAATCAGCTCTCCTGATTGTCTCTGGTGGGGATGAGGTTTGTGTTTCCTGTAATTACAGCTGAAGATGCAGCCAATAAAGCAAAGTGACTAACAGGGACAATGAGGTGACCTCAGAAGACCCTACCTCTTCTCCACTAGGGGCTCCCCGGCCCCGCCCTGGCCACAGATGACCGGACCCCTGCTGTCCTCCTCCCCACATGTCCCCAAGGTTGAGGCTGTGGGGGCCAGAATGGACCTCTGGCCTTGAGCCAGACATCCATACCCTGAAGGTCACAGAGAGAAAGTTCTCCAAGGGGGACAAGACTCCTGCAGAGGGTTCTTCCTCCCACTCAGGAGAGCCCCTCCCTTTCCAGGTCTCAGGTAATAATTCTCTCTGTCCACTTGGGTATAGAGGCCGGAGAGGGTAGGGCTTTCCAAGAGCTGTGGGTCACCTACCCAGTCTGGGAACCGCATTTCGTCTGAGCTATTCCCAACCAAACAGAAGGGGACCACAGGCAGCGGGGGGCATGAAAGAGGGGACCCAAAGCGGGGGAGGGGTGGCTGCGAGGACTCATGAGAAGTTGTTCCGAAAGCTGACAATCAGTCTCCCTCCCTTCTCCCTCTCCAGAAGCCCCAGGAGGGTTGGAGCGAAGCCACTTGGTTGAGGCAGGGCACGCTGAGCATTCGTCCCACCCTCCCGTGAGGCTCCTTGCAGTCCAGCCTGGGCTTCTGGAACCTTCTCCCCCACCCTCTTCCCTGCAACACCCCCACACCCGGGCGACACATAGAGGCTGCACATCTTGGGTGTTCAATCCGTGTGAACTGCTTTCGCCCACTAGTGCAGTCACCAATCAATTCATATGTGGAACTGAATCCACAATCCACATGCAATTTTCTCATCCAGCTTCCCGGCATCCCCCAAGCCACTGATGTCTTCTCAGAAGCAGTGGGTGTCCTAGAGCTGATGAGTCGCTAGAGGAGGAGGGAAACCAGGGAGAAGAAAGGAGAGGGGTGGGTTTGGGAGAAGGAAACAGAGGCAAAGAGAGCTTGCCTTGTACCCTGAAGGTAATCCATGCCAGGGCAGGCACTAGGGGGCTCATGCGTGGTCACGCTCACGACGCTGACATTGAACTAAGAAAGCGACAGGGTAGCCCAGGTGGTGGGGAGTGCACCTGTCGTGATGAACACCGCGTAAGGTAGAGACTTGTGGAATCCTCTTTGTAGACCCGAGACTAACAGAATATTGTCTGGTAACTGTCCTGGGATTCAGTAGAAGGGAAGGAAGAAAGAAACGAAAGACCTGGAAAATGAAACAAAGAAAAGCAATCAATCACAAAGCCCCCCCACCCCCACCCCAGCCCGGCAGGCAGGTGCTGGCGGTCCTGGGTCACCTCACATCTCCGAAGCTGGGTTGTGCAGAGACCCGTGGCTTCCTTCTGACCTGTTTCCAAGTCTGTCAGCTGAACTCCCTTTGGCCCTAAAACGGGGTGGCCCCTCCAGCAGCAAGCCCTCCAGCCCGGCTCCCAGCACCCCAACGGGCAAAGGGCAGGGCCAGGCCAGGGGCACTGGGCACATGGGGACATGAAGTGCTGTTGTTCCTGTAGCCACCACACACTGGTCTCTCCTGGGCATGGGTTGGTTTTTTCCCTCCTAAACAGTCAAATCTTATGTCAGCACCTCCAAGGCTCCTGGGGGCCGCAGGAACTGCCGTGCCACAATGGCCCTCCAAAGGCCCTCGGGCATGCCACCCACACCCTCCCAGAGCCCCTAGAGAGCCTGTGTGGCTGCACCCCAGGGAGGCATGCTGGACACCCATACATTCGAAATCCAGGACAGCAGGTGCTCAGGCCCATGAAGAGCGGTGTCCTCAGAGGGTCAAGCCTGCTTCTGCCTCTCACCAATGACATGACTCTGAGCCAGAGACTGAGGCTCTCGGGGACTCAGTTTCCATACCTGTAAAATGGGACAACAACAGTACCTACCTTATAACATCAGCATGACGGTGTTCTGGAAAGAACTCGGCACAATGCCCGGCACATAGTAAGTGCTCTGGACATGGTACTGTGAGGTCATAGAAAATAAATATACATTGGTCTCTGCCCCAGTTCCTGGAACAGGGCTCCTGCGAGAAGAACACTAGGAGCTCCTGAAACCCTTGTCAACAGCCTGGGTGACAGGAGTGTCTCTTGTTTGAATGAGGCGACTCTGCATGGGCTCCTGGGCCGGGGCGGTCACCGGAAAAATCAAGCCATGATTAGGAGATTGGAATTTTCAGCCCGCCTCATTCTCTGGAGAAGGGAGAGGGGCTGGAAACGAAGTTACAGAGTGAGGCCTCCATAAGACCCCACTAGTACATGGTACGGAGAGTTTCCAGGCAGGGGAACATGTCCACAGGGGAGGGGACGTGCCCCAACGCCACCAGGACACAAAATCCTGCATTCAGGACCGCCCCCCCCCAGACCAACACATCCCTGTGTCTGGTGGTTCCTCTGTACCTTTTATATCCTTCAATAAACTGGTGAATGTGGTGAATGTAAGTGTTTCCTGAGTTCTGTGAGCCGCTCTAGCAAAGAGAGGGTCCTGGGAACCTCTGATCTATAGAAGCCCAGGTGACAGCCAGGACCTGCAACGTGTCCGAACTGGATGTGGGGGCAGGGGCCATCTCACGAGGCTGAGCCCGACAGGGTCTGACGCCATCTCCGGGTCGACAACATCAGAATGGAGCCACACTGTAGGACACACAGCGGGTGTCACGGAACTGCAGGGTGTGGGGGGGACCTGCACACATTCAGGGTCCAGAAGTGTCGGAAGTAGGTATTCTGAGTGAGTAGAAAAGGACACACACAGGAAAGAAATAGGGAGGGGAGGACTGGGTGTTTCCATACACAGGAAGGTAGAAAACTGAGTCGTTCCTGTGTAGGTGAGTATTACCATGGTCATTGTTAACACGTTACAGAGCAGGCTGGGACAGGTCCTCTGGTAGCCGCTGGTCATCTCATTCTCGAAGCACAAACACACAAAGAATCTATGATTTATCACCCAGTCATCCTCTGGGGTGATGGTGGGAGGAACATGTGCCCCCAGAGATGACCCCACAGAATAACAAAGTAGGTGGTAATCTAAGCAGAGTGATTAAGAGTGATCTCAGCATCCAAATGAACTGTTTTTAGAGCTCACAAGTCATGGGTCCCTAAAACGGGCACCACTGGTGACAGCTGGCTGGCTCAGTCCACGGAGCATGCAACTCTTGACCTCAGGGACATGAGTTCAAGTCCCACATTGGGTATAGAGATTATTTAAAAATAAAATCTCAGGGGCGCCTGGGTGGCTCAGTCGGTTGAGTGTCCAACTCTTGGTTTCGGCTCGGGTGGTTATCTCTGGGTTGTGAGATTGAGCCCCACGTCGGGCTCTGCACTCAGCCTGGTGTCTGCTTAGGATTCTCTCCCTCTCCCCACCCCCAGCCTCTCTTTCTATCTAAAATAAATAAATAAATAAATATCTTTAAAATAAATAAATAATAAAATCTTAAAATGTACGCCGCTGGTCACCTCTTTGTATGAATAAGGAAGAGGCTCCAAAGAGGAGGCAGAGTCCCCTCTGGGGACTCCCCTCCCCTACATCTTTGATCCGGACATTTCCACCTCGTCAGACATTTGGTTTAGGAAGACTGAGTTGGGCATCATGGAAAGAAGTCTTTGACTACCAGCTGAGGAGAGCAATCTGGAAGAGCTGGGCATGGGGAGGAAGGCAGGAAGCATGGGGCCCAGCAAGCAGGGAGAGGGATTAGGGGACTGGAGCCTGGGGGTTTCCCGGTGAAGGATTCAGCCTGGATGGCCGCCATGACTTCCATCCCCCTTACACCCTTCCTCTGAGCCTGGGTGGGACATGTGACTGTCTTTAGCCAACAGAATACGGCAACCTTAGAGTGATTTTTGCAGATGTAATTAAGGTCCCAAATCTATTGATTTTGAGTTACTGTAAAGGAAGGTGGGCCTGGGTGGGCCTGACCTAATCAGGTGAAAGCCCTTCCAGGAGGACTGAGCCCTCCCTGAGGTGAAAAGCTCTCCCTGCAGGCTTGATGAAGCCCCAGACTATGTCAAGGAGGCCCATGTGGCAGGGAGCTGAAGAGAGCCTCCAGCCAAACGCTTCTGGCAAAAGGCAGGAGCCCTCCTTGGTCATATCACCACCAGGAGAGAAACACCTTGCAGCTCCAGAGAGAAGGAGAGGGACTAGCACGGGGCTGCAGCCTGTCTTGAGGTGGAAAGGGGTCGTTTGGTGGGATCTGCTCCCTACAGGCTTTTGCCTCAACCAGCCATGAGGAGGGTGGTCTTGTGCTGGGCTGTAGGGGGAGACCCCATCAGATCTAGCCGGCCACCCCGTCTCTTCCTCAGTGCTCCAGGGACATCCCTGGTGTGGGCTCTGTCCCCCGCAGGCCTCACACCACCTTTAGGTAGACCTGCAGCCACTCCTGGGTGGATAGGCCGAACCCTCCAAAACACTACCTCAGACTCGAGGAACAGATCCGTGGGTGGTGCTGAAGCTGATGCAAGACCCTCCCCTACCCCCACCCCCCTCACCTCTGCTGGCCCTCCCTCAGTGGCAAACCCTCCTGGGCTTATCCCCCTCCTTTGGCAGCCCCCACAGTCTGTTTCTGGACACCCCTGCCTGTCTGTGTCCCTCAGGGCTGGCCAGGACAGCCAGGGCCACCCACACACCTTGACATGGCTATCAGTCAGTGCGAACAGCATCCACAGAGACAAGTCCCTAAGGTCTCTGCCCCTGAGATATTTTCCACCCAAAGACTGGGATCCCTGTTGCCCCCACTCCCCTGACGAGCAGCCCAGCCCGGGGACCCGCTATCTGGGAGACGATGAACCTGGCCTGCCACCAAGGGCATTAAAAAGATTGAGTTGAGGGGGGTGGGGGGCCGGGTGGGTAGAAATTTTTAAAGGAAAAAAAAAAAAAAGATTGAGTTGATAGGAGCTTACAGTCACTAAGTCCAGCTCCCTGACTCAGTCCATCCTCACCAAGGTTGGGTGGGGTGGGTCAAGGGTCTCTTTGGATGCTTCCCAAGACGAGGAACTCGCTATCTTACAAAGCAGATAACTCCTTGCTGAGCAGCTCCCATGAAAGGTCTTGGTCACCCACGGGCCCTGCCTCTGGGCCCCAGGAGGGAATCCTGTGTGGCCTGCCCTAAGGCCCGTTGCTCCTCCCCCTGCCACTGTCCCCAGAAGCCACTTGTGTAGACAGTCGCATTGGTGACCCAAGGACCCACACCTCCCAGGATCCGTGGCCTGTGTGTTCCCACCTGATGACTCCTGGACTGGCCACGTGGCCTGATTTGGCCAATAGGCTATTGCACAAGCCCTTGCCAACTGGGACTTGCTCCTGTAGAAAGTCCCTCCTTCCAAGCCAGCTGCCATGCTGGAGAAAATGCAAGGCAGGCGCTGAATGGCTCAAGGTCATGTTGGAGGGAGGGGTAAGAGGCCACCATGGATGTACCAGCCACAGGCAGACCCCAGGGGTATGCAAGCCTGTGAATGACCGAAGCGACAGCCTGCAGAATCAGGAGAAATCATAAATTGTTATTTTAAACCCCCCCCCCCAAACCACTGGTGGACTTCTTCCAGGAGCAAATTTCTGGGATCGAAAAGCCAAAAATTTTCATCCCAGATCAGCCTCTGGCAAAGAAAATGGACCAGTGGGCTCAGCTGGGGGAAAAAACATCCTTACTGGGGACGCTGGGAGCCTGGACCGCTGCCATGTAGAATTGAATTAGAAGAAGCCAGGGAGAGATGGGGAGGAGGTGGGAGGCCATTGGCTGGAGCAAGTCACAGAGGACTGGCTGGTTGACAAATTATGCAGAACAGCTTGGCTCTCTGCACCAAATGGAATTATGCTTCAGTTCAAGTTCTCTGCCGCTTCTAAATTACTTATTTTATTACCCTACAAACTGCCAGCCAGACAGGCGTGAATGCTGTTTTGGGTGTGCCAGTTGTTCCCAGAGCTGTGAGCGCGCAAATCATACACCATCCCCAGGGGTTTGGGAAGAGATGCTTTTTCTTTCCAAAAAAAAAAAAAGAGAGAGAGAGAGATTTGGGTACATGTTTGTGGTAATGACTCAGAAGTGAAAACACAGCAAGATCAGTTGGGGGCTGTACCAGCATCCTGAACAGGGGAATTTGTGTAAAATGTTCCAGAAAGAACATTGCCCCAGCCTCCATAGGTATGATTGGAGCTTCGGTGGCCCCTGATTTCCTAGAGCTCACTCTTGATGAGGAGAGTGGAACAGGTCGGCCAGCAGGTGCCAGACGGTGTGGTAACCAGAGTCTCGGGCCCAGGAAGCACCTGGAAGGAGAGACATTGAAGTTGAGAGCTAATGGGTCAAATAGAGCATTCCAGAAAGAAAGAAAGGACACTGAGTGGCAGAGGTTACTCGTTCCTGACTTGTATGCATCTATCTCTTCCTCCTTAAAATTAAAGTAACGTTTTATCCCGTCCAGCTAAGCGTCCAGCTTAGAGATGGCATTTCCCAGACCCCCTCGCAGCTAGTAGTGAATAATGAGATATACGTGGAAGTGTGTAGAGTTTTTTAGGAGTCCTGTCTCACGTAGGAGACGTAGCCTGGTTCCTCCACTTTCCTGCCTTGAACGTGGACCTGATGGCTGGAATTCCAGCAGCTATTTTGTACCATGAAGCCAACCTCAGCAGGGAAGCTAACTGCTAAGAACAGCAAAGCAGAAAGTTGAAAGGAGCCTGGGTCCCTGGCAGCTGGGGGCAGCTAGACCAGCCCTGGAGAGCCTTCCTTCCAGCTGCTTTCACACGCAAGAGGGATGAAAGTCATATTAAAACTATTCAGGTCGTATTATCCTGTGTAGCTGCTCCTAACCCCTACTGACCCAGCCACCTGCACCACAGCCCAGAGGGGAGCAAGCCCAGGGTATGGTCTTCAGTCTGTAGAGTGTGTGGTGGGGGAGGAGTGGTGAGGGGCCTCAAAACCGCTGGCATTGAAAGAACAGGTTCTCCCCTCCCTCTGTCTGCATCTGGGAAACAGACAACCTCCTGTCCCTGGAGCCTCGGGACTAGGGAACAAGTGTCCTATGTCAGCGTGTCTCAGCCCCATCACAGATGACAACCCCTGTGTGTGACAACAGCCTCCAACAGTCCGATCTGGCCCCCCCTCCCTGGGCTGTTCGAGGTTAGAGAACAGAACTTGTAGAAAACCAGGAAAGGTCTCCAGCCCTCCCTCACGGGTCATGCCCAAGAGGCCTGCTGCCCAGGTTGGCATGGTCTATGCACCCAGGAACAGGGACCCCTGGAGCAGCCATGGCTCTGTTGGCATCCCCCACCGGTCTCCCCAGCAGAGGTCCGACAGCTTTCCACCTCCAAGGGGAGCATGGCTGGCCCTCCGCCACCAAGAAGCCCCAAACCCAGCCATTCGCCTTTCTTGGGGAAACTTCCTCACCCACTTCTGGCTTGCCCTCACCCACCCAGCACCACCCCTCGCTCTGCCCCCACCTCAGAGAAATTGAGCTCTAACCTCCTGAATAAACCAGAAACATGGCAGAGGTTACTTCCCACCTTCCTATCACTTCTCCACTGTGGGGGGAAGGGATGTCACAAGGAGCTCATTTAAAACTTATTAGGTGCTCGCTTCGGCAGCACATACACTAAAACTCACGTTAGGCTTCTTCCTTCCCATCACTGACAGCCAAGGTGCACCCCAGCCAGCGACAATGCACCTGAACACAGCCAGGGTCAGGTCCATGGGACCCGGGAACCACAACGAAGAGGCTCTCCCTGGCCAGAGACAGCCAGTGCGGGCCAGGAAGGACAGTGCTTTAACAGACTGAAATGGGTCAAATGTATTAGAGTCCCTGAGGCTGGAATGATAGTGTAAAAAGAAAGAAAGAAAGAAAGAAAGAAAGAAAGAAAGAAAGAAAGAAATTGGTTGTCAGTTAATGATGTTAATAAATGAATTCTTTTTTTTTTTAAGATGTTATGTATTTATTTGACAGAGAGACAGAGATCACAAGTAGGCAGAGAGGCAGGCAGAGAGAGGGGGAAGCAGGCTCCCGGCCGAGCAGAGAGCCCAATGCAGGACTTGATCCCAGGACCCTGAGATCATGACCCGAGCTGAAGGCAGAGGCCTTAACCCACTGAGCCACCTAGGTGCCCCATAAATGAATTCTTTATTTTGAAAACTGACAAGTAAAAGAAAAAAAATCAAGCTAGAAACAAGGATAGAAAGAAACCACTCTGTTCTGAGTAAATATATACCAAGATGTTAAGGGAGGAGGGGGTGTGGGAGGGAGAGGAGGGAAGGAGGAGAGAGAGGAGGGGGTAGGAGGG